>JARYGA010052011.1:0-46750 GCA_030545235.1 Helianthus tuberosus | reverse complement strand
GAGGTTGTCAAGTGTTTTCGCTCGACGATTCCATTCTTGGGTGGTTGGTTTGGAACTTGTTCCTGTAACTAGAACCCTAGCCCGGTATATCTCATTTTAGTTTTACACTATTGTGAAACTTACGCCTTTTTTACTCTCTGATCGAGGTTTTCGGCATTGAAAAATCTTCGTAAACTAAATCACACGTGTATATGTTGACGTTTAAGAGATATACAGTCAATAAAATCAAGAGCAATGGTGATATGTATGCGGATTAGACACCAAAAAATAAACACTCAAAAAATGGCTACAATTTAAGGAATGAGTTTAGTGACGGCATCAGATTCCTAATTGATGGAGAAAGCTCTGGTGGGAAGAAAACCTGCTTCCAGAAGGTTGTCAAGTGTTTTCGCTCGACGATTCCATTCTTGGGTGATTGGTTTGGCCCTTGTTCCTGTAACTCGAATCCTAGCCCTGTATATCCCATTTTAGTTTTCCAGCATTATGAACCTTACGTCTTTTTTACTCTCTGATCGAGGTTCTCGGCGTTGAAAAATCTTCGTAAACTAAATCACACGTGTATATGTTGACGTTTAAGAGATTTACAGTCAAGAAATCAAGTGCAATGGGGATATATATGCGGATTAGACACCAAAAAATAAACACTCAAAAAATGGCTACAATTTAAAGAATGTGTTTAGTGACGGCATCATATTCCTAATTGATGGAGAAAGGTCTGGTGGCAAGAAAAAGCTGCTTTCAGGAGGTTTTCAAGTGTTTTCGATCGACGATTCCGTTCTCGGATGGTTGGTTTGGCCCTTGTTTCTGTAACTCTTATCCTAGCCCGGTATATCCCATTTTAGTTTTTCACCATTGTGAACCTTACACCTTTTTTACTCTCTGATCGAGGTTCTCGGCATTAAAAAAATCTTCATAAACTAAAACACACGTATATTTGTTGACATTTAAGAGATACACAGTCAAGAAAATCAAGAATAATGGTGATATATATGCGGATTAGACACCAAAAAATAAACACTCAAAAAATGCCTATAATTTATGGAATATGTTTAGTGATGGCATCAGATTTCTAATTGATGGAGAAATGTCTAGTGGCAAGAAAAGCTGCTTCTAGGAGGTTGTCAAGTGTTTTTGCTCGACGATTCCATTCTTGGGTGGTTGGTTTGACCCTTGTTCCTGTAACTCGAATCCTAGCCCGGTATATCCCATTTTAGTTTTACACCATTGTGAACCTTTCGCCTTTTTTACTCTCGGATAGAGGTTCTCGGCATTGAAAACACTTCGTAAACTAAATCACATGTGTAGATGTTGACATTACTGAGATATACAATCAAGAAAATCAAGTGCAATGGTGATATATATGCGGATTAAACACTAAGAAATAAACACTCAAAAGATGGCTACAATTTAAGGAATGTGCTTAGTGACGACATCAGATTCCTAATTGATGGAGAAAGGTCTGGTGGCAAGAAAAGCTGCTTCCCGGAGGTTGTCAAGTGTTTTCACTCGACGATTCCATTCTTGGGTGGTTGGTTTGGCCCTTGTTCCTGTAACTCGAATCCTAGTCCGGTATATCCTATTTTAGTTTTACACCATTGTGAACCTTACGCCTTTTATACTCTCTAATCGAGGTTCTTGGCATTGAAAACACTTCGTAAACTAAATCACACGTATATATGTTGACATTTAAGAGATGTACAGTCAAGAAAATCAAGAGCAATGGTGATATATATGCAGATTAAACACCAAAAAATAAACACTCAAAAGATGGCTACAATTTCAGGAATGTGTTTTGTGACGACATCAGATTCCTAATTGATGGAGAAAGGTCTGGTGGCAAGAAAATCTGCTTCCAGGAGGTTGTCAAGTGTTTTCGCTCGACGATTCCATTCTTGGGTGGTTGGTTTGGCCCTTGTTCCTGTAACTCGAATCCTAGCCCGGTATATCCCATTTTAGGTTTACACCATTGTGAACCTTACGCCTTTTTTACTCTCTGATCGAGGTTCTCGGCATTGAAAACAATTCGTAAACTAAATCACACGTGTATATGTTAACATTTAAGAGATATATAGTCAAGAAAATCAAGAGTATTGGTGATATATATGCGGATTAGACACCAAAAAATAAACACTCAGAAAATGGCTACAATTTAATGAATGTTTTTAGTGATGGCATCAGATTCCTAATTGATGGAGAAAGGTCTGATGGCAAGATGTCGCAACCCCTGTCCTCTAATTAGCCATAATGGGTGGCCTCGAGCCAGTATCAGTGGTATCGGTGTTTGTCCATTTTGGCAGCGAAAATTACATCAGGACCGTAGTTAGGAAATATTTTATCAGAGAAAAATACCACACTTTTATAATATTAAACACATGGGAAATTCTCAAGTTTCCATTACAAACATTTTATAGGGGTAAACCCTATTTTATTTTAGGTAACTTCATAGCCTGTTTTCCAAGCCTTAAGTGTTGTCCAGCTGGCTTCAATTTGGCTTTCACATTTTGTTACCTGAAACGCGTTTAAAAACATTTTGTCAGTGGGAAATATTGGTGAGTGAATCCCAATTTACTCAAGACATGTTTTATTAGTTTACCGCATTGAGGGAGATCTCAGAATTACATTTGTTTATTTTTCTACTTTAATTACCACCCACGGTACTGTCAACCCGACTTGTGGTCATATTACTACTCACAGTATAGTAACAAATTTTGAAAAAAAAAACCCAACATACCGACGATAATTGTAGAATACAAATACTCAATCACTGTGAAATATAATTTAAAACATTGAGGCTTTGTAAAACAGTTTGCAAAAAGGAGGATTACTCACATTGCTATCTTAGGGTTTTCCTTTGTGATTTCCTAGTGATTATCTATTAATTACACAATGCACACACGTTAGTATAATAACCCAAATTTACATTAGTTATACCCTCCCAGAGACAGAACTCAAACGACTACGTCAGGCAGAGCCTTGACAGCCGTTACGGAGCGCTAGATCAATCGGGCAGCGTATCTAATACGTAACTGGGGATTATGATACTTACAATGAGGCAGAAATTCATTAATTAGGAAGGTATAATGCCCGGGAATTATGTATACTATAGAGAAATTGAGAGAGAATTTATGATTCTGAACGATTTCCAAATGACAGCCGAAGCCATCTATTTATAGTTCTGATCGACAGGTTTCTCGCGGCCCGCGTAAGCCGAAGGCTTAGCCTTCGCGGCCCGCGACATAGGGGTAGTAGGCCCTAGCCTTGACCAATCACTGACCTAGCTTCGACACGCGTTTGACACGTGGTAGCACCGGGCTGCGCCCTGGTGACCAGCTGTCGCGCCCGGCGTAGAAGACCATGAAGGTCTTCGCGGCCCGTGAGCGACCCCAAATTCTTTTTTTTATTTAATTTTTAAATATATAAGGTATTTTGGGCCCAGTTTTCGTATACGGGGTATATTTTAAGGCATATGGGGATGTTGTAAGTATCTTAGGGGTGTCGGAAATAATTTTGGAGGGTTGTTATATCCTCCCCAGCTTGTTTTAGAACTCGTCCTCGAGGTCTATTGATGTGTGTAAAATGCAACATATAAATTACATCAAATGAGGCATAAAACTAACCATTTTTTAGTACTAATGTTGGAAAAAGTGTGTTTTTGTCTTCCTTTTGTATTTTCAGGATTAAATGAGCGTAACTGAACAAAAGAATCAAATATGCAGCAAAATCTAACATAATTACAAGAAAAGGAATAAACGTGGCATGATCGACCTCTCGACAGCATCTTCCCAAGCAAAATCAAGTAAACAGAAGGTTGACCACTGCCCCGTGCCCAGCGGACACAAGGGCGTGTTCAGGTGTCTGCAGAAAGGACAAAAGCATAGAAGCTTCTATTTCCCGACACGGGGGCGTGCCCAGCTCAACATGGCCGTGGTCAACGCTAAGATTCACAGAATCCAAGCAAATCTTGATAGTACAGACACGCTTCTGCACACGGGGCCATGCCCACCGGACACGGGGGCGTGTGGAGCTAATGCAGACAAATTGTAATTAATGAAGAAAGAGAAAGTGGATGGACACGGGGTCGTGCCCAATGGACACGGGGCCGTGTCCGGGCTTCTGTGCAGGCTATAAATAGGGGTGCTTGGTTCACTTCAAACGCATCCTTTGTCAAACCACCTCTCTCCCACTTCACCCACACTCCACCACCATCACAACCCACATCCACCACCATCATCCATCATCCATCATAGAGTGTGTGTAGTAGTCTCGGGATCCAAGATTGATAGTTAGAGTTCTTGACAATCAAAGGCCATGTTTGCCTAAGTCTCTTACATCACTTGGTGAAGACAAGCATTTAGTGTAATACTTTTGTTTTTTAATCTTTTTGCACTTTTTATTTGGTTTTGTATTAATGACTTTAATAACTAGTTTCTTATGTTGAAGGTGAAACTTCCTTATCATTTGTCAGTGGTGTCTTGGCATTATTTTACTGTCTATATAAAATAAAAGATTTACACCATTCATATCTCTACGGTCTATATAGAGATATGTTGGCTACCTGGTCGGGGGTTAAGGGAATGGTTTGGTAAGGTTCTTGCCTTGTTCAGTGTATAGATCCTGCAAGGACCTGGGTCAAGCTTACTAGGACCTCCTTCAATACCCACTGGTATTGGATGGCGGGGGTGCGAATGGCTTGATCCCCTCATATGTAAACTACTATTAATACATTAAACTGGCTACTTGGTATTGTATCCCTGCTGACTCAAACCACTTAGCCGAGGGTAACGTCACCTTCAAAAGAGGAGCCTACCACATTACGCATTAATAACTTAATTAATTATCTTTCAATAATCCAACCCTTTAGGAGTGTATCCTTGCTGACTCAAACTACTGGGTTGAGGGTAACGTCACCTTCAAAAGAGGGGCCCACTACTATAACTAAGATAATCTCTTAAAAAGTGCAAAAGTGTGGAAATCATCAAAGGTTACACTAAAGGCGAGTCGAATCCAAGTGATTCATCTTGTCTATCTGTTTTTATTTTATTTTATTTTTCAGCATTTTTAGTTTTTATTTTCATGTTTAAAACTTTTTCTAAACTTTTGATTTGATTAGATATTGAGGATAAACCAGTACTAAAAGCTCTTGTGTCCTTGGACGACCTCGGTATCTTACCAACGTTATACTACACTCACGATGGGTGCACTTGCCCATATGTGTGTTTTGTGTTAGTAAAATATCGTGTTTTATAAATTTAAAACTTGACTATAGTGTTAAAAAGGGCTTAAAATATAATTAAAAATATATTCACACCGACACACATATAGTCACTTTTATTAAAACGCCCAGATACAGAACCTGAACACGGGCCGTGCTCACTGAGCACAGGGCCGTGTCCAGCCTCTGTTTCCGTTTTTATTCTTGTTTTCTGGTCCCGATACTCTGTTGTGGTCTGCTGAGTGATTCCTATGGATCAATACTCAGGAGATTACAACTACCACTATGAGGACGAGGATGATTATAGGGAAGACTATTGCACCATTTGTGGTAACCCTCACTCGGTACAATATTGTGATATCTTTTAACCATCCACTTCATACAACTACTATGAGGAGCCCTGGTACGAGCCATCAACTTCATATACATCCTATGAAGATCCAAGGTATGAACCTTCTCCCTCATACTCATATTTTGGTGAATCAAGGTATGAGCCTTCATACTCATACTTTGAGGAACCAAGATACGAGACTCCACCTTCATATACTTACTATGAGGAACCATGGAGTGAACAACCCACCTCCTATGAGTATTATGAAGAACAAATTTATGACCCTTATCCATCATATACTTACAATGAAGAACAATGGTATGAACCATCTACCTCATATGAGTATTATGAGGAACCAAGGATCGAACTTCCGACTTCAAGCTTTGAGGATACTTATTCAACTCAATTTGACGAACCACCAACTATTTCACATGTAACCGAAAAGATAATAGAACACCTTAAAACTATCGAGCGCTCTATAAAAGAAGCCCGAACAAGGGAAGAGGAATCCCGTGAAAGGGAAGAATTAACTCGTAATAAAGAAGAGATAGTTGAAAAGGTAAAAATGGAAGAACAAGTAAGTGAAAAACCGACACATGAGTTAAACAACGAAAAAGGTGAGTCCGACAATGTTAAAATTCAAGAAGAGTCTAATTTTAAAGAAATTAATCTCTTGTCACCTTCTTTCGAAAATCATTGTTTAGTTCCCACTCATGCAAAGTTTTTAAAAGAGTTAAATACTAACACTAAAATTGACGAAACGGTAAGCATTAAGTTAACAAATGATCAAACTACGCTAATAAAAGAAGATCCATTTGAAATTAACATTACACCGGTTCCATGTTTTTTTCAAAATTCCTTTATTAGTAATATTACAATTGATAAAGACCTTTGTGTAAATATATAATGCCAAACTACATTTTCGAAAAATTAAGTATTGGTGATTTTTCTCCACTTCAAATACCCATTTTTCTATCCAATCAGAAAACAATAAAATAAATAAGGGTAGTTGAGGATGTGTTGGTCCAGTCCAATTAATTGGTAATCCCAACCGACTTCGTCATCCTTGATGACGCTCCATTAGTGTTGGGACGACCTTTTGTTCAGACCCACGAAGCTTTGAAAAATCGAAAGTATAACAACCTACCTATTCAATTAGGGGCATTAAAAAAAAGTGTCGATCTTGAGCGTTCTATGAAATATCCATTCGGCAATGATGACCCCCTAATTGAAGATGAAGTTGAACCACCCGATACAAGAGAAGAAATTAACCACTTTGTTGAAGAAGAGGTTGCCATAGAGCAAACCTTTATGGTTCTTGACCGAAGCGAGCAACCAAATAAGGAGTCTCCTAAAGACCCACCTCTTGAGCTCAAAGAACTTCCAAAAGGTTTGGAATATGCTTTTCTCGACAAAGATGTAAATCACCTGTAAATATTTCGTCAAAATTAACTAGCTTAGAAAAAGAAAAATTAGTCACACTTTTGAAAAAACACAAAAACGCGATCGCTTGGAAGCTTGTAGATATTAAATGAATAAGTCCTTCCATGTGCACGCACAAAATTTTAATGAATGATGACTACAAATCAGTAATACAACCACAATGTAGAGTAAATCTAAATGTCCAAGAAGTGGTTAAAAACGAAGTCATCAAATTACTTGACGACGGACTCATTTACCCAATCTCCGATAGTCCTTGGGTAAGTCCTGTTCAAGTAGTTCCAAAGAAAGGAGGTATGACGGTAATAACTAACCAGAAAAATGAATTAATACCAACAAGAACCGTCACAGGATGGAGGGTAAGTATAGATTATCGTCGATTAAATGAGGCAACAAGGAAAGTCCACTTTCCTTTACCTTTTATTGATAAAATGTTAGAAAGATTATCCGGTCACAAATTTTATTGATTCTTAGATGGTTTTTCAGGTTACTTTCAAATACCGATAGCACCGGAAGACCAAGAAAAGACAACAATTACATGTCCCTACGGAAATTTTGCTTATCGATGCCTTTTGGTCTATGTAATGCCCCGCAACCTTTCAACGTTGCATGGTGGCCATCTTCCATGATATGATAGAAAAGACAATGGAAGTCTTCATGGTCGACTTTTCTATCTTTGGAGATTCATACGACCAATGCCTCGATAACCTTGAACGAATGCTATCCCGATGTGAGGAAACTAACCTCGCCCTTAACTGGGAAAAATGCCATTTCATGGTAATGGAGGGAATAGTACTCGGTCACAAAATCTCAAGCGTAGGAATGGAGGTTGATCAAGCAAAAATAGACACTATTTCTCGCTTACCACCCCCATCCTCCGTTAGAGCTATCAGAAGTTTCCTAGGTCACGCCGGATTTTAAAGGCGTTTTATCAAAGACTTTTAAAAAATCTCAAGACCTCTAACAAAATTACTTGAAAAAGATGCCCCTTTCATCTTTGAGAAGGATTGAAACCACACATTTCTAACACTAAAAGAAATGCTAGTCAATGCGCCTATCACGATAGCACCCGATTGGAAACTACCCTTCGAAATCATGTGTGATGCAAGTGACTTTGTAGTTGGAGCTGTCTTGGGACAACGAAAAGATAAGCATTTTCACCCAATTTACTACGCTAGAAAAACACTTAATGATGCATAGGAAAATTACACAACAACAGAAAAAGAATTACTAGCCGTGGTATTTACTTTTTATAAATTTCGTTCTTATCTTGTTCTTTCTAAAACGGTAGTTTATACAGACCATGCAGCCATTCGATATCTCTTTAAGAAACAGGATGCTAAACCACGTTTGATTCGGTGGATTCTACTCCTCCAAGAATTTGACATTGAAATAAAAGACAAAAGATGAGCAGAAAACACCGCAGCAGATCATCTTTCCTGCTTGGAAGACCCAGCTTTGGAGGCAACCAGGGACGAGCTAATCAATGAAAAGTTCCCAACGGAGTCCCTGGAAATGGTGGAATACCGAGAAGAGCCATGGTACGCCGACTACGCTAATTACTTAACTAGCGGTATAGTCGCAAAAGGATAGCCACATCATCAAAGAAAAAAAAATCTCTGCTGATGTAAGGCATTATTTTTGGGAAGATCCTTATCTTTTCAAAATGTGTGCCGATAACTCATCCGTCGATGCGTACATGGAAGCAAGAAGAATTCTCCGCCATTGTCATGAAGGTCCATACGGAGGACATCATGGTGCTGCTAGTACCGCATGAAAGGTATTTGATTCAGGATTTTATTGGCCAACCATTTACAAAGACGCTCAAAGTCTTATCAAGACATGTGACGCTTGCCAAAGATCAGGTAATATTTCTTCCAAAAACGAAATGCCACAAAATGGCATTCTTGTTTGTGAAATTTTTTATGTGTGGGGACTCGACTTTATGGGACCTTTCCCACCATCAAGAGGACACAAATATATACTTGTGGCGGTAGATTACTTGTCTAAATGGGCCGAGGCCGGAGCACTTCCAACAAACGATGGAAGAGTTGTGGAAAGATTCCTGAAACGATTATTCTCTCGTTTTGGAACTCCAAAAGCATTAATAAGTGATAGAGGTACCCATTTTTGTAACCATCAACTTGAATTTTTTTTAACGAGGTATGGGGTCTATCACCGGGTCTCAACAGCATATCACCCTCAAACAAACGGACAGGCCGAAGTGACTAAGAGAGGTTTAAAAAGAATACTTGAAAAAACTGTAGGGTTAAATAAAAAAAGAATGGGCCGATAAATTAGACGATGCTTTATGGGGTTTTCGAACAGCGTAGAAAACAACAATAGGTACAACCCCATATAAGCTTGTCTATGGAAAACGTTGTCATTTGCCGGTAGAAATAGCACACAAAGCCTACTGGGCAATTAAAAACGTAAACTGAGACTTAGAAATTGCCGGTAAAAATCGATTTTGTCAATTAAATGAATTAGACGAATTAAGAAATCATGCATACTCTAACTCCGAAATTTATAAGGAAAAAATGAAAATTTGCATGATAAACACGTTAAACCTAATGAATTTCGGGTAGGAGATCAAGTTCTATTGTTTAATTCACGACTTCGATTATTTCCTGGTGAATTAAAGTCTAGGTGGTCAGAACCTTTTTCCATCACCCACATTTTTCCACACGGTGCAATTGAAATTAAATCTCGAAGTGGAATCCCATTCAAAGTCAATGGCCAATAGCTAAAGCTCTATTAAGGATTTATTGAGGGTGAAGAGGAAGAAATCTCCCTACAAGCAGCCGAAGAATGAAACGAAGGTTTAAGCATCAACATCATACCTTATAAGTTACAAACATTGGGAAAACATCTAAATCGGTAAGATTTCTAAAACCAAGTTTTGGGAAACAGGGGCACTCACACGAGCACTAAAAAAATTAATTTGCCCACCCACGGGGCCGTGTCCGCACAACTATCGGGGATAAAACCCCTTTTTCTTTCATTTTCTCATTTCAACACGCCCCGTTTCCCCAGAAACTCTCTGGTTCTGGCGAAATTTTCTGCAAATTTCAACGTTCCCCCGACTTCTAACAACATTAAGGTATGATTCTATCATCATAATTAGTTAGTTTAATCACTTGCATGTAGTTTAACATCAAAAATTTGGGGAAAATCTAGGGTTCTTCAACTTGAACCGAATCAAACCTCAAATTTTTGCTTAGATCTGTTAGTATTAGTATAGATACATGTTATAGGAAATAAATCAACTTGTATTATTTGTAGATTTGCCCGATTTCTCACAAAAACCTCAAACCCTTGTTTTTTAACCGAAAATGATGAAATTGAAGGGGTAAACGATTTGTTTTGGGAAAAACGGCACTTGGGGTTTCATTTTCAGGGAAAACCGCCCCTACTGGACCAAAAATTTTCAAGTTTTCGGGATCGGGTCGAAAAATAGGATTTTTGGGAAACAGACTGCTGGACACGGCGTCGTGCTCAACGAGCACGGGGGCGTGTCCAGCTAATTTCAGGCGAACATGGGGCGTGTCCGCTGAACACGAGGTCGTGTTCAGCTGACTATT
The DNA here is from genome assembly GCA_030545235.1 of Helianthus tuberosus. Lineage (NCBI taxonomy): Eukaryota > Viridiplantae > Streptophyta > Magnoliopsida > Asterales > Asteraceae > Helianthus > Helianthus tuberosus. Next base: position 36,183 of record JARYGA010052011.1, on the reverse strand, counting down.
TTCAGTTTTCTTTGAAAATTTTACTGTTTCATCCTAATTGTTTGGTGCTTTCTTTCAGATGGCCAAGAGATTTACCAGATTCAACGCAAGTGAGTTGGCTGCCCAAGCGCGATTTGAGGTTCTCAAGACTAGGCCGAAAGAGAATCCCCGACAAGTGTGCATGGATACTCTTGAAGCAGTGAACCAAATAGACCGCTTCAACAACATTGTTACCGGCCCACTACGAGCAGCTCTTTGCATTCGGCTTCACTCCGTGCATGAATACAACATGGAATTTTACAGCACGTTTGTATTTAAGACAAGAGCGGATCTGTTTGACAATGAGGGGGTAGAGTTTCGTTGTGCAGGGGTTATGTACTCGTTCTCAATCACACAATTGGGGCAATTGTCGGGTTGTACTCGGAAGAGGATGCTGGAGAGGAAGAGAACACCGGTGGTCTTCGCGAGCTTCCAGAAGATCAACGCCAATATGCTTGGGCTTAGATCGGGGAGGGCCACTATTACCCGAGCCGAACTAAGAGCACAATGTTGAGGGACCCTCTCTACCACTACATCCACAGGGTCCTCGGATACTCTCTTTGCCAGAGACACGACAACTGTGGTGTTGTAGGGTTGCGAGATCTGCTAGTCCTCCATTGCATTCACAACCGTATCAACCTCGATGTTCCATACATGCTACTCCGCAACATGCACTTGAACCAACTTGCCACTCCCCCGACTCCTATCCTTTTTGGAGGGTGGATCTACCGCCTCTTCAAACATTTTGTGCCAAGGATGCTAAGCTCCTTTCAAAAGTGCCCGTGGTCGGGTAAAATGGGCATGGTCATATGTCACTCCATGAACTTAATCAATGAAGCGGATGACGGGACAGTCAGATTTCAGACGGTTCAAGGGCATGCATGGAACCCTTAAGAAGCTCTCGTCCTACACGCTCCTGTTGATGTCAGAAACTGTGTAGCTGACGCTATCCAAAGACCAAAAGACTGCAAGATGTTTGAAGACAAAGTTACACTATGAAGCTATTGTCAAGGGGGAGTTTGTTGGTGCATATTATGTGACAACAGCTTAATAGTTTGATTATTTAGTCTTTGGATATTTTGTATTGGGCTTAGCATTATTGGTTAGGGAGTTATTTAGTGTAATGGGCTTGGAGAATGCCCTAGCCCAGACCAAAGCCCATGTGCAAACCATGTCCTATATAAACAAGGCTTGGCATAAGGGTTTGGGTGAGACACTTAGAGGAATTGAGAGAGTTAGAGAAATCTACAGAGAGTGGCTGAGAGATTTCTTGTGGGTCTTGAATTGATTGTAAACTTCCTGTTGGATAATCAATAGAAGACCGGATTGAAAGTGCATCGTGTTCTTGATTCTGTTTCTACTCGTGTTCTGTGAAATCTGATCTAGGGGATTCCGCACTCTAGGTTAGATCGACGATTCTGTTGTGATCCATACGGGTTAGGGGACCTACAATTGCTATCAGATCATTAGGCTCTTGATTGGCTTGGTTCAGAATCGTTTTCTGCTGAAAATTCGAAGTTTTGGACGTTTTTTACGGCTGTTCTAGGGTTCTGCTGCTGATTTCGTATAAATAACAAGGATTTCGGATACAAATCTTGCATTTCGGATCCATTTTGGATTGAAATCAAGTATTTCAGATCAGTTTCGGACAAGAAATCAGTCATTTCGGATTAGCTGCATCAATTTCGGATAAAACGGTATCAATTTCAGATCCATTACTGATCAAAAAGTTGCATTTCGGATTAAAGGCTTGCATTTCGGACCAGAATTTAACCATTTCGGATCACACTGTTGAATTTCGGACCAGATTAGTTGCATTTTGGAACAATTTGAAGGATCCTGGATCATTTCGGATTGGAGGGTGTTCATTTCGGATCAGAGTTGTCCATTTCGGACCAGTAGGTGTTCATTACGGACCATTTCGGATACCATTTCGGGTGTAGGGCCATTTCGGACAATTTCGAATCATTTCGGAAGGGGTGGAATTTTTCTTGGCTTGCGTAAGAAAATTTTCATTGTTTCGCGTTTAGAAAATTATCCGTAGCTCATCTCAGGAAACCGTTTGCACCGTTGGAATCCTTGGATTTTTAGGGCAAAAAAAAACCCGATATCGGACAAAATTTTGTACGGTTTTATCAGTTCGCTTAAGGTAAAAGCTAGACAAGGACCAATATAGGAGTTAGATTTGGATTTTGATTCAGGTTACCAAAATCCATTTAAACTTTTACGCTGCGTGATGGATAAGATGAATAATGGAAGTGAGGTTGTTAAAAACTGGCCAAAGCTTTTAAACGTCAAAGAATATGTTCACTGGAAAGAGAATTTTGAGTTATTTGTGAAAAGTGAGGATACCAGAACGTGGTGCTGTATGATAGATGGATATGTTGCTCCTACACATCATGTTGAAGGAAGGGTTAAAGTTATTTCTTATGACAAGATGGATGAATCTGAGAAACTTGTGTTTGATGCTGAAAAGCGAGCTTTAGCAGCGATAAAGGTGTCCTTGCCGATTGGAATAAAACACATATTTAATAAGTATGGGACTTCTCAAGAGCTGTGGGAAGCTTTAGAAAAACGCTATCAGATTCCTTCAAGATTGAATACATGTGATCAAGCATGTGTAGCTGAGCTTGCAGCTGTGAAGATAGGAGAAGTAGCTGCTGAGGTATAGGAGAAGAAGAAAGCTGATAAGGAAACTATTGAGAAGAAGGATGCAGAAGTTTCAAAGGGATTGAAGGATGTGAATGGACTTACATCAGAGGTGAAGGTATCATCAGAATCTGTAAGTCATACATGGCTTAATTGCACTGAACTACAGGGTAAAGTTAACAGACTATCGGAGCAAAACAAAATTCTGTTAGCCGATTTGGAAAACCGAAAAGAGTTAAATGTTCTTTTGATTAAAAGAGAGTCAAATTGTTTAGATAAACTCAAATCAAATGAACAAGATATTAGCAGTTTAACAAGCAAAGTCAATGAACAGTTACAGATCATTGATTTGGCTCGTGAAACTCTGAAAGAAAAGACTAACGAGCTTTCAGAAAAGTGAACAGAATTGGCTGATGCACAAGCCAAAATTGTAGAACTTCAGGGTAAGTTAGAAAAATTTGGAAATTCTTCGTTAGTCAGGACTCATATTCAAAAAGGTTTAAAAAGGAGTAATGATAAAACATGTGTGGGGTTTACTAAAGCTTCATCTTCTGAAAATCAAGACTACTCTTTTCTACCAACTGAAGATGAGCTAACTGATTTTGTAACCACTGCACAAGTTGTGGTGGATCCGATAGCTGTGGACTTACCAAATAGTCCAATTTCTTTGAAAGAATCTATTGGGTCTAACAGTACACCTCATAAAGTGGATGGGGATACTGAAGACAAAAAGGTAAACACATTTAAAAAAGGATCAAACAAAAAGAAAAGTTATAAGAAAATATCATGTTTTAAATGTCACAACAAAGGACATGTGGCGAGTTGTTTTCCTTTGAAGAAAGGTAAACAAAAGGTTGATGAGGTTAAGGATGGGAATCAGGTTGGGTAAAGCAATGGTGTAAAAACAAGTTGTCAGACGAAGAAACCTGAATTTCAATCAAAACCCTCAACTTCGAAAAGATTTGATAGACCAAGAAGTATTTATATAAAATTTAGTCATTATAATGGTAAATCAAATCAGTTTCAAAGTCAAAATAGAAATTTTGGATATCAAAATCGATACCAGACATCTGGTAATCGAAATTTTCAAAGAAGAAATGGACATAGGGGTTTTAGTAACTCAAATGTTCAACAACATCCAAAATTTTTCCAAAATTCATGGTATAATAATGGGAGAAGCAGGTATCAAGATAATAATTTCCAAAGGTCATAAAATCCGAGAGGTTGTTGGAACTCTCGCAATCAAAGACCTAGTGGAAATTATCAATCTTGTTCAACAATGGGTAAGCAATCCAAGACTCCAGTCAGGAGTTATGGATATTGGATAGAAGCATCTTATATGGATTTACATGGTCGACCCAAAACCGGTAAGGTTTGGGTTCTCAAGTCTAACTAAGTTGTTGAGTGAATGCAGGATGACCAAGAAGGACTGTTGATGTGTTCAACAGTGGTTGTTCCTGTATAGCATCTGAGGTGAATAGTAGGTTAACATGGGTAACGAACTATTTACTTTTGTGTTTGTTTTGAGTATTCTATACTTTAAACGTGAAAAACTTTTATCGGATTTAGAGTGGGAGTCTGTTTATGTTTTTAAAACTTACTCCATAAAAACAAAAATTTAGGGGGAGAAATTCCTCTAAGCCAAAAAGAGTTAAGATAGTGCGTGTGTTTAGGTGGAGTAAGTTATAAAATTTTAAAAATCCAAAAACATTGAAAATTTGGAAAAATGAGATTTCACTGTGTGAAAAAAGAAGAAATGATAGTACATCAGCAAGTTAGACTGTCACACTCAAACTGAATTAAATTGCTTATGTGTGATAGCAGCTTCATCATATGATGTACGAGTAGGCAAAAGCATGAAATAATCAACTTACCAGTGTGATATAAACCTAAAAGCACTGAGTATGTGTGGGGAACACATCAGTGGTGTATGGTTTAATGACCTTAATTCTTGCGTTGATAGATTGCCAAAATCTGAAGTTTTGGGTCTTTATGCAACCAGGATATCTTAAAAGAGCTAAAACTGCCAAACCCTTAAAATGAAGAAGCTCTCCTAGAGAGTTATTCAAAAAGTGCAAAATGCATAAATCGTACCCAAAAAAATGGTATTAGTCTTAGCCCTCGTTAGATATTTTGGTCTCTTTGCTGTACGGAAGTACTGACCTGATCACCAATTATCTAAACGTTGAAAAACAAAACGGATGAATTCAGTATACTCACCTACACGATGAATCTTTGTGCATACCTTGATCGCCGGTGTATATCCTGAAGTGGGACACACTAATACATCAGAATAATATTACCTTAATGTATCATACGGTAATGGTACTTGAAATGTTCATGCATTTTGTTTAGGTAGACAAACATACTGGTAATCGTCTTGGACTACTTTTCACGAAAAATTAAATAAAGAATTATCTAATAGTGTGAAAACCGTTTGATTGTGCTGATATGATCTTTTTACCGGTGATTCTCACAAAAAGAAGTATTGTAAATATTTTTGGGTTTAGTTTAGTTAGTTTAGTTTGTGTTAAAAATATCAAAAATACCAAAAAGATTTCTTTTTAAAAAGACTTCCATTTTGAACTGACGGGTAGTTGTTTTTGCAAACTAAGATAAAATATTGGTTTATCTTTAAATGTGAAAAAGACTAATGGTTTTTCAAGATACTTGCTTGTGTTGCTAAACAGATTGATGCAGCTATCAAAATGAAGTGCAGAATACAAGTAAAGTGCAGATTGAGAGTGAAGTGAAGATGTGTGAAGATGCATGGTAGGATCCTTCTACTACATTGCAGAGAGAAAGAGATATAGAAGAGTTGGAGCTTACTTGCTTAACCAAAGATTGCTAGTTCACGGATCTACAACGAATGAATGTTTTGGAGATTGGAAGCATCAGCAAAGGGGGAGTTTGTTGATGTCAGAAACTGTGTAGCTAACGCTATCCAAAGACCAAAAGACTGCAAGATGTTTAAAGACAAAGTTACACTATGAAGCTATTGTCAAGGGGGAGTTTGTTGGTGCATATTCTGTGACAACAGCTTAGTAGTTTGATTATTTAGTCTTTGGATATTTTGTATTGGGCTTAGAATTATTGGTTAGGGAGTTATTTAGTGTAATGGGCTTGGAGAATGCCCTAGCCCAGACCAAAGCCCATGTGCAAACCTTGTCCTATATAAACAAAGCTTGGCATAAGGGTTTGGGGTGAGACACTTGGAGGAATTGAGAGAGTTAGAGCAATCTAAAGAGAGTGGCTGAGAGATTTCTTGTGGGTCTTGAATTGATTGTAAACTTCGTGTTGGATAATCAATAGAAGACCGGATTGAAAGTGCATCGTGTTCTTGATTCTGTTTCTACTCGTTTTCTGTGAAATCTGATCTAAGGGATTCCGCACTCGAGGTTAGATCGACGATTCTGTTGCGATCCATACGGGTTAGGTGACCTACAGCTCCACATATCCGTCCTCCTCCCTTGTGCCACTACCAGCCTCACGGTGATCCAGGCCAATCCTCCTCTCAAGGAGGTGGTTTTCCTAACTTTCAAAGCTTACATGATTTATTGCAGGAAAATCTCATGTGTACCTGGAACACCTATAACATGGCCAGCAACACATACGCCCGGGTCGGAGCTACAGAAAGAAACATCTCCGACATGCAGGATGATATTGGCAACATCCGGGAGTATATGGCGGCCCGAGGAGGGGATGATGACAAGGATGATGACGTGGATTGAGCAGGAGGTGTTGGAGGTGGCATCACACAGTTGAAGGTCTAACAGGTTAACCCTTTATCTCTCAAAAACAATTTCATGGCCTGCGTGCCACTTGTTGAACAATTTACTTCTCTTAACACTTTTTAATTTTCTGCATTTCTTTTTTTTAGTTTGTGATGTAAATGGTGAACTTATGGTAATTTTGGATGCTGGTTATTTTTGGTGTGGTATTTATAAGTAAAACACGTACCTACGAGGATTAAAGCACTAAATATTAGTGCTACTAAAGCCGGGACAGCAGAATCGAAAGCCGAAACCTGTTTTAAATGATTACAGATTGTCCACACGGGGTCGTGCCCAGCCGGCATGCCCCATGTCCACCACCCAGACCTGCTGTTTGTTTAATTTCTACTGATCGCTGTTTAAATTATGCCCAACACGGGGTCGTGTTCACCAAACACGCCCCCGTGTCCACCTTCTGTAAGTTTTCGTTACTAGCAATCTGACCACGGGGTCGTGCTCATCCGACACGGGCCCGTGTCCGGATGCCAAGTAACATAAAATTTTGCTTTTTGACACCTTTTTACACATTCAGTCAACCTAAAAACTTATTTTTGGGACACATTGAGGACAATGTGTAATTTAAGTGTGAGGGGATGCAAAAAAAAAACCTTGAATTTTCCAAGTCCTAATAACCAGCGTTACACAAAACTCTATTGGAACCGCTAATCATCCCAAATTTTTTTCAAAAAGCTTTTCAATTTTTTTTACCTGTCTTCGTTTAATTTGGGAATAACAAGTTCTAAAAAGGTTATATTTTTACAAATTTACAACCGATAGCGTCGTGATAAAAAAAAGAACCAACGTAAGAAAATTATGAAACGGCATGACAAATCTAATTAAAATTTGATTATATATACTAGATCACATTAAAAACCCATTCCCACAAAAAGTGAGTTTTCAGCCTTTATTGAGCATACAAATACACATCTTTAAATTAAATGCTCATCTTTCGTTTCTTATGTGAATAGCCGCTTGGTTTCTTACGACTCTAGAACTTGCCATGACGATACATTCCCGGTCCTTACCAACTTAAACCCAAGTAAGTAAATGATAGAGGCATTAGGACTAACCCTTTTTCTTTTCAACACCATTGTTTTTCATTTTTTTACCACCTACCCAAAATCCCCCTAGTTAACCCCTTTGAGCCTAAACCTTTTCGTTTCTAAACCCACAAAACAAACACCCTTTACCCACCAAAACCTTTTTATTTTTAAACCCTTTATTTTAGTAGAAAGCTCGGTCTTTATGTGACATCCTTATTAAAAATATATATATAAATATGATGAAGTATAACAATAAACAAACAAGTTCCTCAAAAGAAACTTTGTTTGAAAATGCTTCGTTTGAATAAAAAGTCACAAAAATAAAAAGTTTTACGAAGACCGACGCTTTTTACGCCTTTCGCCCTTTTTACTAACCACTAACCCAAAACCACCTACCTTTAACCCAAGCCTAACCCTTACCCAAGTCCTCTTGATATTTACAAAGGTGTATAGTTAAAAAGGAGGAGGATTGATTGCTTGGCAAACATATGGTAGAAGTAAGTTCCATGCCGGTCTCGAGTGTTTCACGAAAATACACCTCCGGGCGAGTGTTGAGTGATCTCCCGTGAGGTATGTGAATTTGTATATAAATGGAATTTTAAAGAGGCATGTTATGCCCAAATAAGTAATTTATCTTATGAAATGTTCTAATTAAATCATAACGAATAGAATTGTAAGTAACATAAAAATAAAACTTAATAAAGATCTTGGATTCCCGACACTCAAGACAAGCCCAAAACTTCTCTTCTACCCATTCCATTTGGGCGTGTAAGCCACATTATAAAGAGTTTTGCTTGAGGACACGCAAAGATTCAAGTGTGGGGGTATTTGATATGTGTAAAATGCAACATATAAATTACATCAAATGAGGCATAAAACTAACCCTTTTTAGTACTAATGTTGGAAAAAAAGTGTGTGTTTGTCTTCCTTTTGTATTTTCAGGATTAAATGAGCGTAAATGAACAAAAGAAGCAAATATGCAGCAAAATCTAACATAATTACAAGAAAAGGAATAAATGTAGCATGACCAACCCCTCGACAGCATCTTCCTAAGCAAAAACAAGTAAACAGAAGGCTGACGACGGCCCCGGGCCCAGCGGACACGGGGGCGTGTTCAGGTGTCTGCAGAAAGGACAAAAGCATAGAAGCTTCTATTTCCCAACACGGGGGCGTGCCCATCTCAACACGGCCGTGGTCAACACTAAGATTCGCAGAATCCAAGCAAATCTTGATAGTATAGATACGCTTCTACACACGGGGCCGTGCCCAGCGGACACGGGGGCATGTGGTGCTAATGCAGACAAATTGCAATTAATGAAGAAAGAGAAAGTGGATGCACACGGGGCCGTGTCCGGGCTTCTGTGCAGGCTATAAATAGGGGTGCTTGGTTCACTTCAAAGGCATCCCTTGGCAAACCACCTCTCTCCCACTTCACCCACACTCCACCACCATCACAACCCACATCCACCACCATCATCCATCATAGAGTGTGTGTAGTAGTCTCGGGATCCAAGATTGATAGTAAGAGTTCTTGACAATCAAAGGCCATGTTTGCCTAAGTCTTTTACATCACTTGGTGAAGACAAGCATTTAGTGTAATACTTTTGTTTTTTTAATCTTTTTGCACTTGTTATTTGGTTTTGTATTAATGACTTTAATAACAAGTTTCTTATGTTGAAGGTGAAACTTCCTTATCATTTGTCTGTGGTGTCTTGGCATTATTTTATTGTCTATATAAAATAAAAGATTTACACCATTCATATCTCTACGGTCTATATAGAGATATGTTGGCTACCTGCTCGGGGGTTAAGGGAATGGTTTAGTAAGGTTATTGCCTTGTTCAGTGTATAGATCCTGCAAGGACCTGGGTCAAGCTTACTAGGACCTCCTTCAATACCCACTGGTATTGGATGGCGGGGGTGCGAATGGCTTGATCCCCTCATATGTAAACTACTATTAATACATTAACCCGGCTACTTGGGATTGTATCCCTGCTAACTCAAACCACTTAGCCGAGGGTAACGTCACCTTCAAAAGAGGGGCCTACCACATTACGCATTAATAACTTAATTAATTATCTTTCAATAATCCAACCCTTTAGGATTGTATCGTTGCTGACTCAAACTACTGGGTTGAGGGTAACGTCACCTTCAAAAGAGGGGCCTACTACTATAACTAAGATAATCTCTTAAAAAGTGCAAAAGTGCGGAAATCATCAAAGGTTACACTAAAGGCGAGTCGGATCCAAGTGATTCATCTTGTCTATCTGTTTTTATTTTATTTTTCAGCATTTTTAGTTTTTATTTTCATTTTTAAAACTTTTTCTAAACTTTTGATTTGATTAGACGTTGAGGATAAACCGGTACTAAAAGGTCTTGTGTCCTTGGATGACCTCGGTATCTTACCAACACTATACTACGCTCACGATGGGTGCACTTGCCCATATGTGTGTTTAGTGTTAGTAAAATATCGTGTTTTATAAATTTAAAACTTGACTAAAGTGTTAAAAAGGGCTTAAAATATAATTAAAAATATATTCACACCAACACACATCATCAATTGGAACAAGTGTGGATATTTCCTTTGCATTTCTGATTCAAGCTCCCAAGTGTATTATGGTCCTCTTTTAGAATCCCATTTCACTTTGACTAGAACAAATCTCTTGTGCTTGAGATTCTTGACTTTCATGTCTTTAATCTGTAGCGGCCTTTCTACAAACTTAAGCTTTTCATTTACCTCTAAATTCTTAAGAGGTACTACCAATGATTCATCGGCTAAGCACTTTTTGAGATTGCATACATGAAATACATCATGTATTCCTGCCATTTCTTCTGGCAGTTGTAGCTGATAAGCTGTAGGTCCTATCCTTCTGATAATCTCAAAAGGTCCAACATACCTAGGGCTTAGCTTTCCCCTTTTGATGAATCTTACCACTCCTTTCTAAGGAGAGACCTTTAATGACACCTTGTCGCCTACTTGAAATTCCAATGGCTTCTGCCTGTTATCAGCATGACTCTTTTGTCAATCACGTGCTGCTTTCAGTCGTTCCTTGACTTGAACAATCTTGTCGGTTGTTTCTTGTACTATCTCAGGTCCAGATAGTTGCTTTTCTCCAAATTCTGCCCAACAGACGGGAGTTTGGCACTTCCGTCCCTAAAGTGCTTCAAATTGTTCAGCGTTGATACTGTTATGATAGCTGTTGTTGTAGGAAAATTCTATTAATGGTATGTGATCCTCCCATTTACCTCTGAAATCAATTACACAAGCTCTAAGCATATCTTCCATTGTCTGAATTGTCCTTTCGCTTTGTCTGTCCGTTAGAGGATGATAAGCGGTGCTTAGATTTAACTTGGTTCCCATTGCTTTTTGGAAACTTGTCCAAAAATGAGAGGTAAAATGGCTATCTCTATCAGAAATAATTGATAAAGGAATTCCATGTAATGAAACTATTTCATTTACATATAGCTTAGCTAATTACTCCATACTGAAAGTTTCCTTCATCGGTAAGAAATGAGCTGACTTAGTTATCCTGTCTGCAATCACCCAGATTATATCATTACCTTTCCTTGTCTTGGGTAATTTGGTAACAAAATCCATTATTATCAATTCCCATTTCCATACTGGCATTTCTAATTGCTGCAATAAACCTGAGGGTTTCTGATGTTCAGCTTTAACTTGTGAACATGTTAGACACTTGGCAACATAAGCTGCTATATCCTTTTTCATTCCTATCCACCAAAAGTTCTTTCTTAAATCTTGATACATCTTATCACTTCCAGGATGCATCGTATACTCAGACCTATGGGCTTCTTCTAATATACGGTGGCGTAGGTTTCCTAGTTTGGGTATCCACATTCTTTTCTTATGGAATCTCCATATTCCATCTGTCCCTTGTTCTAGTGCCTTAATCATTCCTTTCAGTTTTTCAGTATCGTCCTTGATTACTGATTCATGTGCTCCTCTAATCTAGTTATTTAAATCTATCTACAGATTTAATTTAAGAGAACGCACTCTTTTTGGCTTTTCATGATACTTTCGACTTAAAGCATCGGCTACTACATTAGCCTTTCATGCATGATACTGGACATTACAATCGTAATCACTAAGTATCTCCATCTAGCGTCTTTGTCTCATATTTAACTCTTTTTGCCAAAAACATACCTTAAACTCTTATGATCGGTAAAAATGGTAAACTTACTACCATAAAGGTAATGTCTCCAAATTTTCAGGGCAAAAATTATAGCTCCTAATTCTAAATCATGGGTTGAATAATTCTCTTCATGATTCTTAGTTGTCTAGAGGCATAGGCTATAACATTTTGACGTTGCATCAACACACATCCATAACCTAACTTAGAAGCGTCACAATAGACTACAAAGTCTTTAGTTCCTTCTGGTAACGCTAGTATGGGTGCGTTGGTTAATCATTGTTTAAGAATTCCAAAGGCTTCTTCTTGTTTTGGTCCCCATTTAAACTTAACAGATTTACAGGTTAGCTTAGTTAAGGGAGTGGCTATTCTAGAAAAATCTCAGATAAATCTTCTATAATAACCGGCCAGTCCTAGAAAACTTCTAACCTCGGTTGGTGATTCAGGGGTTTTCCATTTAGTAATTTTCTCAATCTTTGTGGGATCCACATGAATTCCTTCATGGTTAACTAGATGTCCAAGAAACTGCACTTCTTCTAACCAAAACTCACACTTTGAAAATTTAGCATAAAGCTTTTATTTTCTCAATAAACTTAGGAGTGCATGCAGATGCGTTGCATGATCCTCTTTACTCTTAGAGTAAATGAGAATATCATCTATAAAGACAATTATGAATTTATCCAAATATGGCTTACATATTCGGTTCATTATGTCCATAAATGCGACTGGGGCATTGGTTAAACCAAAGGGCATAACAGTAAATTCATAATGGCTATAACTTGTTCTGAAAGCGGTCTTAGGAATGTCCTCTTCTTATACCATTAATTGATGATATCCTGAGCGTAAATCGATCTTGGAGAAAAATCGAGCTCCTTGCAGTTGATCAAACAGATCATCAATTCTCGGTAATGGTACCGATTTTTAATCGTGACTTTATTCAATTCACGGTAATCAATGCACATACGCATTGACCCGTCTTTCTTCTTGACAAACAATACTGGTGCTCCCCATGGCGATGAACTTGGCTATATAAATCCTTTCTCCAACAGTTCGTCCAGTTGTTTCTTTAACTCTTGCATTTCAGTGGGTGCCAAAACGGTAGGGTGCGTTGGCAATTGGTGACGTTCCTGGTAGCAGATGAATTCTGAATTCAACTTCCCTGTCTGGCGGTAGTCTTGGTAATTCTTCTGGAAACTGAGATACTACGGGAATATCTTTCAGTTCTTTTTCTTTAGTGTTAATGATTATAGAAATCAAATACACTAATGATCCTTTTCTTACATAACTAGCTGTTTTCATCACAGAGATGAATTTTGTGGATCTAGACGGCTTATCTCCTCTAATTGTGATCTTTTCACCCTTTGGTGAATTTACTTGGATTGACTTTTGATCACAGAGAATACTGGCTTTATTGGCTATTAACCAATCCATTCCTAATACAACATCAAATCTTGCCAGATTCATTGGATAAAGATTTGCAATAAACTTTTGATTTAAAAATTCTATTCTTGCTCCCTGCAAGATTTCAGTGATCTTAAGGGTTTCCCCATTTGTTGTCTCTACTAGACATTCTTGTGGGAGTTTAGTTAATGGTTGATTGAGAAGTTTACAAAATGAAGTATTAATAAAACTTTGGTTCGCACCAGAGTCAAATAATACTTTAGCAAAAACATCATTAACTAAAAACATACCGGCAGTCACGTCCGGAATCATCTTTGCTTCTTCGGCAGTCAGAACAAATGCTCTAGCATTTTTAGTAGTCTTGTTGTTCATGGCTGGAGCTAGTTTCGGACAATTTGGCTTGATATTCCCTTTTTCTCCATAGTTGAAGCACACTCCATTACTAGGTTTCTTCCTACAATCTTCTTCTTTGTGTCCTGGTATTTTGCAGAAGTTGCAGTAGGTGGAGCATCTTCCTGAATGCTTCTTCTTGCAGGCTTTACAGTAAGGTGCAGAGGTAGAACCTATGTTTTTCCCACGTTTGGAATTTCCATAACGAAATTCTTGGGTAAGCCTTTGAGCTAGGTTCCTCCTCAGGTTCTCTTCTTGTGTACGTACTAATTCATCAGTCAATGTATTAGCTAGTTCTACAACTTCTTCTATGGTTTGTGGTCTAGTTACCTTGACTACATGCCTAATCTCACTGATTAATCCCCATATGTAACGGGAGATTAATACAGGTTCTGGTGATGCAAGGGTTGGTACTATTCTAGCATATTCAAAGAATGTAGTAGTGTAACCCTTACTATCTACTCCAGTCATTCTAAGGTTTAGGAACGTATTTGCTATCTGTTCCTTTTCGTTAGGAGGACAGAATTTCCTTTCAACCATGTTCTTAAACTCCTTCCATTCCATATTGTAAACCCTGTCACTTCCCCTAGACTGGAGGATGGTGTTCCACCATTCTAACGCTGAGTTTTTAAATAGATTAGAGGCAAACATTATCTTATCTTCTTCTACACATTTGCTTATTTTCAAGACTGCCTCAGTCTTTTCTATCTAGCGTAGAGCTGAAATGGCTCCTTCATTGCCCGAGAATTCTATTGATTTATAGGACCAAAATTCTTTGTAAGAACAACCGTAAGACATGGTTCTTCTTCTTTTTGGAATGGGCACTTGAAGTATTGGTCCATTGTTTACACTGTGTTCTGGTTCAGTAGGTCGCTTACTGCCATAATTACTTTTATTATCCGCTTCCTTAACTGTTTTGATAATATATGACATCGCGTCTATAATTCCTTGTGCCACTATGTGTTGGATGGCACTGTTATCTACTTGGTTTCCATTATTATTGTTATTCTGGTTTTCTTGATTCACTTCATTGTCCATCTGAATTTTAAACATTTACCACATATTAATATCATAAGATAATATTTAATGCAAACAATCACACAACAAGCATATTGATCAAAATCGTCGAACATTGCGACCTTTACTCTATTTTATATTATGCATCTATATCTATTACAAATACATCTGGAATTGAAAATACAATACTCAAAGGCAATCGTAGTTGTTATCTAGATATATTTTTTTTCAAACATACACACATTATATATATATATATATATTACTACTAATGGTACGGGTTCATCCAAAAGTCCATGTTATGCTCGTCATATTTCCAAACAAGTCGCTCCCCTATTTGTCTCATCCTCTCACTTTCTTTTAATATCTCCTCACCAAAGGTTTGGAGTTCTTGCACATTCTCAGTGCTCATGGGTGGGGCGGGTGCTGGTATTGGGTCTGGGAACTGTTGCATTGGTTCTTCGTGTGGGTAAGGGTTCTCTAAGATTTCCCTGATGAATTGGTCATTATCAAAATATGGGTCCAGGGGGTCTAGGTTTGGGTAGGCTGCTAGGTTTTGCATGGGTTCGTCTGGTATTGGGTAGCGTTGTTCATAATCCATATGGTCATCAAACCATGGGTCATAGTCTGGGGAATGGGGTGCTGATACTCTAGGTATTTCAACTGGGTCAAAATCAGGCATTGGAATTTGGTCTACAGGGTTTGGTTCCAATTCCATAAGTTGTGTGGGAAATAGTGGTAACTGCTGGGGGTGCTATGGGTTGTTCTAGATTCGGGTCTGCAGCTATAGTCGCTAATATGTGGAAATTGGCTAGTCTCCTATTGATCATATCCTGTGTTTGAGCATTCATTTCTCTATTAGCGGCTGCTAAAGCTCGTTGCTGCTGAAGTTTTCTCATCCTTTTTCTACGTTCAAGAGCTCCTCTGCTGAACCATCATCTCTTCTTAGGAGGGAATGGCTCTTTAGATTGTTCTTTGAACACGAAAATCCCTTCTTCAGTGTCAGCCGAATACCCTGAGAGGGTAGGCTATGAAGAGGTACCTTCGTCCCTAGGAGAGCTAAACAACTGACGGTAAGCGTCTGAAGGTCCTTGGTCGCTCATACTGTAAACTAACAAATTGTCAAATAACATAAAACAATAATATACAGGTATACACGTATCCATGTAAATTATTTCCTAACATATTGAATAATGTTTTGGTGTCAGCAGAACACTTCTGTGGCTGAATCAGTGGCTGTAGCTCTGAACCACCTTCTGTCGCAACCCCCATCCCCTAATTACCCGGGAAGGGGAGGCCGCGAGCTAGTATCAGTGGTATCGGTGTTTATCAATTTTGGCAGCGGAAATTATATCAGGACCGTAGTTAGGAAATATTTTATCAGAGTAAAATACCACACTTTTATAATATTAAACACATGGGAAATTATGAAGTTTCCATTACAAACATTTTATTGGGGTAAACCCCATTTTATTTAATAAAACATCTTCTTTATTTTAGGTAACTTTATAGCCACTTTTCCAAGCCTTCAGTGTTGTGCAGCTCACTTCAATTTGGCTTTCACATTTTGTTACCTGAAACACGTTTAAAACATTTTGTCAGTGGGAAATACTGGTGAGTGAATCCCAATTTACTCAAGACAGGTTTTATCAGTTTACAGCATTGAGGACGATCTCGCAATTACATTTGTTTATTTTTCTACTTTAATTACCACCCACGGTACTATCAACCCAACTTGTGGTCATGTTACTACTCACAGTGTAGTAACAACTATTGTATACAAAACCCCAACATATCGACGATAATTGTAGAATACAAATACTCAATCAATGTGAAATATAGTTTAAAACATTGAGGCTTTGTAAAATAGTTTGCAAAAAGGAGGATTACTCACATTGCTATCTTAGGGTTTTCCTTTGTGATTTCCTGGTGATTATCTATTAATTAGACAATGCACATGTGTTAGTATAATAACCCAAATTTACATTAGTTATACCCTCCCCGAGACAGAACTCCAACGACTACGTCGTGCAGAGCCTCGACAGCCGTTACGGAGCGCTAGATCAATCGGGCAGCGTATCTAATACGTAACCGGGGGTTATGATATTTACAACGAGGCAGAACTTCGTTAATTAGGGGGTATAATGCCCGGGAATTATGTATACTATAGAGAAATTGAGAGAGAGTTTATAATTCTGAACGATTTCCAAATGACAGCCCAAGCCATCTATTTATAGTTCTGATCGACCGGTTTCTCACGGCCCGCGTAAGCCAAAGGCTTAGCCTTCGCTGCCCACGACATAGGGGTAGTAGGCCCTAGCCTTGACCAATCACTGACCTAGCTTCGACACGCGTTTGACACGTGGCAGCACCGGGCTACGCCATGGTGACCAAATATTTGTTTTTATTTAATTTTTAATTATATAAGGTATTTTGGGCCCGATTTTCATATACGGGTGTATTTTAAGGCAGATAGGGATGTTGTAAGTATCTTAGGGGTGTCGGAAATAATTTTGGAGGGTTATTATACAAGAAAAGTTGCTTCCAGGAGGTTGTCAAGTGTTTTCGCTCGACGATTCCATTCTTGGGTGGTTGGTTTGGCCCTTGTTCCTATAACTCGAATCCTAGCCCGGTATATCCAATTTTAGTTTTACACCATTGTGAACCTTACGCCTTTTTTACTCTCTGATCGAGGTTCTCGGCATTGAAAAATCTTCGTAAACTAAATCACACATGTATATGTTGACATTTAAGAGACATACAGTCATGAAAATCAAGAGCAATGGTGATATATATGCGGATTAGACACCAAAACATAAACACTCAATAAATGGCTACAATTTAAGGAATGTGTTTAGTGACGGCATCAGATTCCTAATTGATGGAGAAAGGTCTGGTGGCAAGAAAAGCTGCTTCCAGGAGGTTGTCAAGTTTTTTCGCTCGACGATTCCATTCTTGGGTGGTTGGTTTGGCCCTTGTTCTTGTAACTCGAATCCTAGCCCGGTATATCCCATTTTAGTTTTACACCATTGTGAACTTTACGCCTTTTTTACTCTCTAATAGAGGTTTTCGGCATTCAAAAATCTTCGTAAACTAAATCACACATGTATATATGTTGACGTTTAAGAGATATATAGTCAAGAAAATCAATAGCAATGGTGATATATATGCGGATTATACACCAAAAAATAAACACTCAAAAAATGGCTACAGTTTAAAGAATGAGTTTAGTGACGACATCAAATTCCTAATTGATGGAGAAAGGTCTGGTGGAAAGAAAAGCTGCCTCTAGGAGGTTGTCAAGTGTTTTCGCTCGACGATTCCATTCTTGGGTGGTTGGTTTGGCCCTTGTTCCTGTAACTCGAATCCTAGCCCGGTATATCCCATTTTAGTTTTACACCATTGTGAACCTTACGCCTTTTTTACTCTCTGATCGAGGTTCTCCGCATTGAAATATCTTAGTAAACTAAATCACACGTGTATATGTTGACGTTTAAGAGATATAAAGTCAAGAAAATCAAGAGCAATGGTGATATAAATGCGAATGAGACACCAAAAAATAAACACTAAAAAAATGGCTACAATTTAAAGAATGTGTTTAGTGACGGCATCATATTCCTAATTGATGGAGAAAGGTCTGGTGGTAAGAAAAAGCTGCTTACAGGAGATTGTCAAGTATTTTAGCTCGACAATTCCATTCTTGGGTGGTTGGTTTGGCCCTTGTTCCTGTAACTCTTATCCTAGCCCGGTTTATCCCATTTTAGTTTTACACCAATGTGAACCTTAAACCTTTTTTACTCTCTGATCGAGGTTCTCAGCATTGAAAAATCTTCGTAAACTAAATCACACGTGTTTATGTTGACATTAAAGAGATATACAGTCAAGAAAATCAAGAGCAATGGTGATATATATGCAGATTAGACACCAAAAAATAAACACTCACAAAATGGCTACAATTTAAGGAATGTGTTTAGTGACGGCATCAGATTCCTAATTTATGGAGAAAGTTTTGGTGGCAAGAAAAGCTTCTTCCAGGAGCTTGTCATGTGTGTTCGCTCGACGATTCCATTCTTGGGTGGTTGGTTTGGCCCTTGTTCCTGTAACTCGAATCCTAGCCCGGTATATCTCACTTTAGTTTTACACCATTGTGAACCTTACGCCTTTTTTACTCTCTGATCGAGGTTCTCGGCATTGAAAAATCTTCGTAAACTAAGTTACACATCTATATGTTGACGTTTAAGAGATATACAGTCAAGAAAATCAAGAGCAATGGTGATATATATATGCGGATTAGACACCAAAAAATAAACACTCAAAAAATGGCTACAATTTAAGGAATGTGTTTAGTGAGCGCCATCAGATTCCTAATTGATGGAGAAAGGTCTGGTGGCAAGAAAAGCTGCTTCCAGAAGGTTGTCAAGTGTTTTCCCTTGACGATTCCATTCTTGGGTGGTTGGTTTGGCTCTTGTTCCTGTAACTCGAATCCTAGCCCGGTATATCCCATTTTAGTTTTACACCATTGTGAACCTTACGCCTTTTTGACTCTCTGATCGAGGTTCTCGGCATTGAAAAATCTTCAGAAACTAAATCACACGTGTAAATGTTGACGTTTAGGAGATATACAGTCAAGAAAACCAAGAGCAATGGTCAAATATATGCGGATTAGACACCAAAAAATATACACTCAAAAATGGCGACAATTTAAGGAATGTGTTTAGTGACGGCATCAGATTCCTAATTGATGGAGAAAGGTCTGGTGGCAAGAAAAGCTGCTTCCAGGAGGTTGTCAAATGTTTTCGCTCGATGATTCCATTCTTTTTTAGTTGGTTTGTCCCTTATTCCTGTAACTCGAATCCTTGCTCGGTATATCCCATTTTTGTTTTACACCATTGTGAACCTTACGCCTTTTTTACTCTCTAATCGAGGTTTTCGGCATTCAAAAATCTTCGTAAACTAAATCACACATGTATATATGTTGACGTTTAAGAGATATATAGTCAAGAAAATCAAGAGCAATGGTGATATATATGCGGATTATACACCAAAAAATAAACACTCAAAAAATGGCTACAATTGAAGGAATGAGTTTAGTGACGACATCAAATTCCTAATTGATGGAGAAAGGTCTGGTGGCAAGAAAAGCTGCCACTAGGAGGTTGTCAAGTGTTTTTGCTCGACGATTCCATTCTTGGGTGGTTGGTTTGGCCCTTATTCCTGTAACTCGAATCCTAGCGCGGTATATCCCATTTTAGTTTTACACCATTGTGAACCTTACGCCTTTTTTACTCTCTGATCGAGGTTCTCCGCATTGAAAAATCTTAGTAAACTAAATCACACGTGTATATGTTGACGTTTAAGAGATATACAGTCAAGAAAATCAAGAGCAATGGTGATATAAATGCGGATTAGATACCAAAAAATAAACACTCAAAAAATGGCTACAATTTAAAGAATGTGTTTAGTGACGGCATCATATTCCTAATTGATGGAGAAAGGTCTGGTGGTAAGAAAAGGCTGCTTACAGGAGGTTGTCAAGTATTTTCGCTCGACAATTCCATTCTTGGGTGGTTGGTTTGGCCCTTGTTCCTGTAACTCTTATCCTAGCCCGGTTTATCCCATTTTAGTTTTACACCAATGTGAACCTTAAACCTTTTTTACTCTCTGATCGAGGTTCTCAGCATTGAAAAATCTTCGTAAACTAAATCACACGTGTTTATGTTGACATTAAATAGATATACAGTCAAGAAAATCAAGAGCAATGGTGATATATATGCAGATTAGACACCAAAAAATAAACACTCACAAAATGGCTACAATTTAAGGAATGTGTTTAGTGACGGCATCAGAATCCTAATTTATGGAGAAAGTTCTGGTGGCAAGAAAAGCTTCTTCCAGGAGCTTGTCATGTGTGTTCGCTCGACGATTCCATTCTTGGGTGGTTGGTTTGGCCCTTGTTCCTGTAACTCTAATCCTAGCCCGGTATATCCCACTTTAGTTTTACACCATTGTGAACCTTACGCCTTTTTTACTATCTGATCGAGGTTCTCGGCATTGAAAAATCTTCGTAAACTAAGTTACCCGTCTATATGTTGACGTTTAAGAGATATACAGTCAAGAAAATCAAGAGCAATGGTGATATATATATATGCGGATTAGACACCAAAAAATAAACACTCAAAAAATGGCAACAATTTAAGGAATGTGTTTAGTGAGCGCCATCAGATTCCTAATTGATGGAGAAAGGTCTGGTGGCAAGAAAAGCTGCTTCCAGAAGGTTGTCAAGTGTTTTCCCTCGACGATTCCATTCTTGGGTGGTTGGTTTGGCTCTTGTTCCTGTAACTCGAATCCTAGCTCGGTATATCCCATTTTAGTTTTACACCATTGTGAACCTTACGCCTTTTTGACTCTCTGATCGAGGTTCTCGGCATTGAAAAATCTTCATAAACTAAATCACACGTGTAAATGTTGACGTTTAGGAGATATACAGTCAAGAAAACCAAGAGCAATGGTCAAATATATGCGGATTAGACACCAAAAAATATACACTCAAAAATGGCGACAATTTAAGGAATGTGTTTAGTGACGGCAACAGATTCCTAATTGATGGAGAAAGGTCTGGTGGCAAGAAAAGCTGCTTCCAGGAGGTTGTCAAATGTTTTCGCTCGACGATTCCATTCTTTGGTAGTTGGTTTGTCCCTTATTCCTGTAACTCGAATCCTTGCTCGGTATATCCCATTTTTGTTTTACACCATTGTGAACATTACGCCTTTTTTACTCTTTGATCGAGGTTCTCGGCATTGAAAAATCTTCGTAAACTAAATTACACGTGTATATGTTAACATTTAAGAGATATACAGTCAAGAAAATCAAGAGCAATGGTGATATATATGCGGGTTAGACACCAAAAAATTAACACTCACAAAATGGCTATAATTTAAGGAATGTGTTTAGTGACGACATCAGATTGCTAATTGATGGAGAAAGGTCTGGTGGCAAGAAAAGCTGCTTCCAGGAGCTTGTCAAGTGTTTTCGCTCGACGATTCCATTCTTAGGTGGTTGGTGTGGCCCTTGTTCTTGTAACTCGAATTCTAGCCCGATATATCCCGTTTTAGTTTTACACCTTTGTGAACCTTACGCCTTTTATACTCTCTGATCGAGGTTCTCGCCACTGAAAAATCTTCATAAACTAAATCACACATGTATATGTTGACATTTAAGAGATATACAGGCAAGAAAATCAAGAGCAATGGTGATATATACGCGGATTAGACCCCATAAATTACCAGTCAAAAAATGGCTACAATTTAAGCAATGTGTTTAGTAACGGCATCAGATTCCAAATTGATGGAGAAAGGTCTGGTGGCAAGAAAAGCTGCTTCCAGGAGGATGTCAAGTATTTTCGCTCGACGATTCCATTCTTGGGTGGTTGGTTTGGCCATTGTTCCTGTAACTCGAATCCTACCCCGGTATATCTCAATTTAGTTTTACACCATTGTGAACCTTACGCCTTTTTTACTCTCTAATCGATGTTCTCGGCATTGAAAAATCTTTGTAAACTAAATCACACATTTATATGTTAACATTTAAGAGATATACAGTCAAGAAAATCAAGAGCAATGGTGATATATACGCGGATTAGACACCAAAAAATAAACACTCAAAAAACGGCTACAGTTTATGGAATGTGTTTAGTGACGGCATCAGATTCCTAATTGATGGAGAAAGGTATGGTGGCAAGAAAAGCTGCTTCTAGGAGGTTATCAAGTGTTTTTCCTCGACGATTCCATTCTTGGGTGGTTGGTTTTGGCCCTTGTTCCTGTAACTCGAATCCTAGCCCAGTATATCCCATTTTAGTTTTACACCATTGTGAACCTTACGCCTTTTTTACTCTCTAATCGAGGTTCTCGGCAATGAAAACACTTCGTAAACTAAATCACTCGTTTATATGTTGACATTTAAGAGATATACAGTCATGAAAATCAAGAGCAATGGTGATATATGTGCGGATTAGACACCAAAAAATAAACACTCAAAAAATGGCTACAATTTAAGGAATGTGTTTAGTGACAGCATCAGATTCCTAATTGATGGAGAAAGGTCTGGTGGCAAGAAAAGCTGCTTCCAGGATGTTGTCAAGTGTTTTCGATAGAAGATTCCATTCTTGGGTGGCTGGTTTGGCCCTTGATCCTGTAACTCGAATCCTAGCCCGGTATATCCCATTTTAGTTTTACACCATTGTGAACCTTACGCCTTTTTTACTCTCTGATCGAGGTTATCGGCATTGAAAACACATCGTAAACTAAATGACACGTGTATATGTTCACATTTAAGAGATATACGGTCAAGAAAATCAGGAGCAACGGTCATATATATATGCGAATTAGACACCAAAAAATAAACACTCAAAAAATGGCTACAATTTAAGGAATGTGTTTAGTGACAACATCAGATTCCTAATTGATGGAGAAAGGTCTGGTGGCAAGAAAAGCTGCTTCCATGAGGTTGTCAAGTGTTTTCGCTCGATGATTCCATTCATGGGTGGTTTGTTTTGCCCTTGTTCCTATAACTCGAATCCTAGCCCAGTATATCCTAATTTAGTTTTACACCATTGTGAACCTTACGCATTTTTTACTCTCTGATCGAGGTTCTCAGCATTGAAAAATCTTCTTAAACTAAATCACACGTGTATATGTTGACATTTAAGAGATATACAGTCAAGAAAATCAAGAGCAATGGTGATATATATGCGGATTAGACACCATAAATTATCACTCAAAAAATGGCTACAATTTATGGAATGTGTTTAGTGACGGCATCAGATTCCTAATTGATGAAGAAAGGTATTTTGGCAAGAAAAGCTGCTTCCAGGAGGTTGTCAGGTGTTTTCGCTCGACGATTCCATTCTTGGGTGGTTGGTTTAACCCTTGTTCCTGTAACTCGAATCCTAGCCCGATATATCTCATTTTAGTTTTACACCATTGTGAACCTTACGCCTTCTTTACTCTCTAATCGAGGATCTCCAAATTGAAAAATCTTCGTTAACTAAATCACACGTGTATATGTTGACATTTAAGAGATATACAGTCAAGAAAATCAAGAGCAATTGTGATATATATGAGGATTAGACACCTAATTGATGGAGAAATGTCTGGTGGCAAGAAAAACTGCTTACAGGAGGTTGTAAAGTGTTTTCGCTCGACGATTCCATTCTGGGGTGGTTGGTTTTGTGACACCCCGACCACGTAAAACAACAAAACGTGGCAGAAACATCGGGGAGTGTTGTAACAGAATCATTGTTTCACAACCATGGATTAAACAGTTTCGTTTTATTGAATTATATGTATTACATTACATTGGAATTAGAAACAAAACATGAACAAATAGACTTTCATTGTTATTAAGTCACTAAGGCCTCGTCCATTCCTATGTGAGCGTACACAAATATCATCATCAATCATCATCAAACATCATCAACTATGGTACCTGAAACACATGTGAAAATACGTCATCCTAAAAATATCGGTGAGTGCATAGGTTTTATATGATTGTCAGATTCATGGCTCATTTTACATGTTGCAATACTTATATAAAAACCTTGTTTTGAAAAGTATAGTATTGCGACATAATTAACCAACACAAATCAAGTTGGTTATAATTGATAAAATCTCGTAGCCAGGATTCTTAACTCCAAAACATTTGTTTTATTAAATCAAATTGTAAAACATCTCGTAGAAACTCGTTAATAAAACTCGTATGGTTTATATTATTCAGAAAACATCATTGTGTGACATCGTTTACCCAAGTGATCTAGACAACGTAACGATATATAATGTGTTAAAAGGACTTATATATAGGAAGTACCAGCGGCGTATCCACCATGCTTTTAACACATTACACCCGCCCCGTTACCTAATCACTTCCCTAACCCAATGGCTCAAACAGTTACAAATGGTTCACATAAATCAAATGGTTACAAACGGTTCACGTAAATCCAACGATTACAAATGGTTTACATACATCAAATGATTACAAATGGTTCACATACATCCAATGATTACAAATGGTTCACATAAATCAAATGGTTACAAACGGTTCACATAAATCTAATGATTACAAATGGTTTACATACATCAAATGATTACAAATGGTTCACATACATCCAATGATTACAAATGGTTCACATACATCCAATGATTACAAATGGTTCACATACATCCAACGATTTCAAATGGTTCAAAACGTAAAACAATTGTGCTAGCATGTTAAGTGAACATACATAGCAAAACATAATGAAATCATGTACTAATAGTGTACTAATGAACATAGAAAGTATATGATATGAAAACATGGAAAGCATGAAAGTAACAAGTAGGCACATGTGTTTCACCCCAAAACGCTTGGAAAACAATAAAAGAGGGGTCTATGTACTCACTTGAGGGTGCTTAGAAGTCTTGAACAACAACCAAGCAAAGCTAGAGGGATCACGGAATCAAACGGCACCTAATATAGATAACTATGTAAATAAACGGACCTAAATCAGAGGATCGGATAAAATGAGGTTTCGTAAACCAAATGAGTGTAAGGACTCATGTAATATGGTTTAACAAAGTCTACATTCTAAAACGAAACCTAACCTAAGTGCTTATGACCCATTACGACTCGTTAAGGTAGCTTACGCCACTTTAACGCGTCGTTCATGTAAAACGCGTTCAGAACGCCTAACTAGTCCTATGACAAGTATTATATGCCTTAATATGTCTAATAATGTTGCCTAATCAGTTTACATGTCAAAAATTATGTTACATATGTTTAAAATGAATTTTGGCGCAAAAAAGGTATTTTGGTCATTTACCTAAGGCATATAAACTACCTATCATACAACTACTTAAACAAAGTGACCATAAGGTATAACCTCAGAAGGTTATTCCCTATACAACTATGGTCACCTAATGTGTTTGGTCGGATCCTAAGGATCGACCAAATGGGTCGGGTTCGAAAGTATAAGCGGTTGTTTAGACCGCTTACCTTACGACCCTACATAAGCACTAATCCTAAAGTAACGAGCTAAACATGTTTAACGAGGTTTGAAAACAGGTTTGGTATCAAAACAAACGGTTTTGATACCTAAAAGTAGTTTGGTTACAAAATACGCAAGAATACGTATTTTGGCCGAAACTACGACTCGTCACTAAGCCTAGATAACGTTGTAATCAGTAGGTATAGTCACAAGAGACTAAAACCATCGTGATTACGCTCACGTTATGAAGTTCAAACGAACTTCATGTTGACCATAAACTGGTTAATGCAGAAAGTTTTTCATGCTAAAAACGCGTAAAAGAACTAAAGAGGACTTACAAAAGGTCCAAGAACGGAAGTTTGACCCGATTATTCTCAGGTATGAAGTGAAAGCACCTCAACTTAGAGAAATATCAGATCAAATGTGAGTTTGAGAACAAAGGGGATGGGGTTTATATAGTTTTTGCACAACCGTTAGGATCGTTCCTCGAAAAACGAGCTTCGATCTATAGAAAGCACCTCAACTTAGAGAAATATCCGTACACATGTGCCCATGGTTTTGTGAAACCATGGGAGCCCATAGTTTCATTAAAACCATGTGAAAATGAGGGGAACAGCTGGAACAAGCTGGAATTTATATTTTTCATTTTGGTCCCTTCCTAAGATAACTATGGCAGATTGTCAATTTTGGTCCCTAAATGTGCAAAACATGGTTTTTGATGCATTTTTGACACGTTTAAGCCCCGTTAATCCCATTTCAAGGCTCTAAAATGAAGTTAAAGTATAGGGAACATGAAACATGCTCAAAAATATCCCGGATGTCGGTTCGTTTGGTCGTACGGTTGCGTTGTTCGGTTAATTACGACGAAACACGAACGAATGCGAAAAACGATCCAAATTACGCGACGAATGGAATTTTATCATGCCAATCACTAAAATAAAATATTTTAATGATTACATAAGGTTTTGGATGTCCGGATGTATTCAGAACGTAAGATATGCGCGAAAATGCAAACTTATGCACTTTTTGACGCTTTTAGTCCCTGAATGACCAAAAAGTTTATTTTAGCACACCGAACCCCTCAAAGCCTATTTCTAAGATATGTAAAGGATATTTAGGGTATGTTTAACTTATGGTCATGTTCCGGAATGTTCGATACAGTACAAATCGGCATACTTTCGCAGTTTGTCGAAATTAGTCCCTGTAAGCGAATAAACTTGATTTCGCCACACCAAACCCTCCAAAACTTATTTCTAAGTTATGTAAAGGTTATTTAAGATATTTTAAGCCTATCTCACTATTCCGGAGTGTTCATTGCATTAAACTGGTTATATTTACGCATCAGTGCGCGTATAACCTTCCAGAAAGCGATTTAAAGCTTGAAATCGAACAAGAATTGATATGTACAAAAGATACAAATATTTATAAAAATTCCAAGTATGAAATACAATATTTCGATGGTTTGATATTTGTTTGATGGTCGCAGAGGAACAGGTGTCACAGTCTCCCCTACTTTAGGAAATTTCATCCCGAAATTTATTCGTAGGAGTCTGTCTGTGACGCTGTGTTAAATAATTTCCTTGCATGGAATCTAGGGTGTTTATATATTTGCGTAGAATAACCCATCAAAGATTATTGCATGGAATCTAGGGTGTTTATCTATTTGCGTAGAATAACCCATCAAAGATTATTGCATGGAATCTAGAGTGTTTATCTATTTGCGTAGAATATCCCATCAAAGATTATTGCATGGAATCTAGGGTGTTTATCTATTTGCGTAGAATAACCCACCAAAGATTATGCAAGGCATAATCCTGTCATTTCTTTCAACGGACAATCTTTAAAAATGAAAATGAAGGAAAAATCAAGGATATTCATTTCCCTCGATGGATATTCTTCAGAAATGAAAATGAACGGAATGAGTCATTTTCCTCAATGTGTATTCTTCAGAAACGAAAATGAACGAATAATCAAGAATATTCATTACCCTCGATGGATATTCTTCAGAAACGAAAATGAACGGAATGATTCATTTTCCTCAATGGGTATTCATCAGAAACGGAAATGAAGGAAGAATCAAGGATATTTATTTCCCTCGATGGATATTCTTCAGAAACGAAAATGCACGGAATGAGTCATTTTCCTCATTCTTCAGAAATGAAAATGAAGGAAGAATCAAGGATATTCATTTCCCTCGATGGATATTCTTCAGAAACGAAAATGCACGGAATGAGTCATTTTCCTCAATGGGTATTCTTCAGAAACAGAAATGAATGAAGAATCAAGGATATTCATTTCCCTCAGTGGATATTCTTCAGAAACGAAAATGCACGGAATGAGTCATTTTCCTCAATGGGTATTCTTCAGGAACGAAAATGAACCGGGTCAACTCTAGACACACGACAAAACTTGTTGTAGTTTATGTGCACTGAATTCCATAATTATGTATGCATCCATAATTACGTAATTCCTTGCACAGTCCGCACAGTTTGTTTTGTAATGTGAAGGGGAAGAAAATCAAACATGTGATGAGTGTGACTAGACTATCATAGGGCCCTTTTAATTAGATCGACAAATGATCTCTTTAATTAGACCACCCAGGAGTCTTTTCAGCTATATCATCACATGATATTCCTAACCAGATTTTTGGATCAATCTGTTTAACTAGACCACTCAAGGGGTCTAATTATGGAATAGTACATTATAATCCAAGGGTCTTTACTATTATGTAGAAGCCCATTAAGGGTTTAAGGTAGTACCTTTGGATATCCTACTATGAATCCCTTATACGAAGATATGGAAGATTCTACGAGGATTTGGATAACAAAAACTTGGATCACTCAAAAACATAAAAGGGAACACATAAGCACATAATCACATAATTGTTTAACTTGATCTTTAATT
Source organism: Helianthus tuberosus (assembly GCA_030545235.1). Taxonomy (NCBI): domain Eukaryota; kingdom Viridiplantae; phylum Streptophyta; class Magnoliopsida; order Asterales; family Asteraceae; genus Helianthus; species Helianthus tuberosus. Next base: position 7,824 of record JARYGA010052011.1, on the reverse strand, counting down.
TGTTATCTTTGGACACGGATATTTAAAGCACACCAGGAATCCAATCCGTGGATTTCATTTGGCATTTTAATCATTTTCAAGAATCTATCTATGAAGATAAGAAATTCTTAATAGAAATTCGGCTTTGTCCTTATTGAATCATAATGTACGTATTGAATCATGCAAAGAATTCAATTAAGGGCTACGATGAACGATACCTACAAGGATCTAATTATGAGGATAGAAAGATCCCATATGGATTTTGGAATTTGTGTAACGAGAGGTGTTTCGACACCTTGCACTAGGCGTGCTTAAGTCGATACACAAGGTAGAAAATTCATGAGGTTGAGGCGCTAGATATGCCAAGGCGACATATGAAGCAGAATTTAAAGGTTGAGCAGTAGCAGGATTTGTAACAGCTTTGCTTTGGATTGCAAAGCGGCGCATGTTAACCAAATGTCCCCATCATCCACCGTGGGTATATTTGAAACAAGGTATTTGATTTGGATGATGACGGTTACCTTGATTGCACCAAAAAGTGGTTCCCTTGTATGGCTTCATTGCTGAGGCGACTCATGGTGATAGCTAAATCAACGGTCTTCTGGAGTACGACGCCTATTTGTTGGGCGATTGTAGCACCTAGTTCGGACATTGTTGTGGCGATGAAGAGGCATTATGAAGATAATGAAAGATATGGGAGGAAACAAGTAAAATGCTATCAGATAATCACAACAGAATGATAACGCATAGAAATTGCGATCATTTGTTTGTTACCTAAGGCAAACAAATGAGACGGTGACTAATCAAAGTAAATGGGTCAATATAATGTATCGCGAAGACATGCTCGCCTATAAGTGGACACTCACCCCAAGAGTTCCCAGGTAAGAGTGACTGGTCCGATTATGTGGATTTATACGAACACTCTAGCCTTAGACAGAAAGCTCAGAGTACAGGCATCCACCCTTCCAGTTTGCACGTGTTCACATTATTTATACCCAAACTTTGACGAGATTTCGAAAACTTTGAAGGTTCAAAACCTTACAATAAAACATCCTAGAACAGATGATTGATTTTCAAAGCGGATTCGAATTTTGTATTCTTATTGTGGTTGCTGCCTAAAGATAGGCAACGGTATTATTTTATGACTAAACGCAAGTAAACTCGCGTTAGGGTCCTAGGAAGGTTATAGTCTAGGTCAAAGCATTACTAATAACCTAATTCCCTATAACCATTGGCTCTGATACCAACTTTTCTGTCACACCCTGACCACGTAAAACAACAAAACGTGGCGGAAACGTCGGGGAGTGTTGTAACAGAATCATTGTTTCTCAACCATGGATTAAACATATTCGTTTTATTGAATTATATGTATTACATTACATTGGAATTAGAAACAAAACATGAACAAATGACTTTCATTGTTATTAAGTCACTAAGGCCTCGTCCATTCCTATGTGAGCGTACACAAATATCATCATCAATCATCATCAAACATCATCAACTATGGTACCTGAAACACATGTGAAAATACGTCAGCATAAAAATGCCGGCGAGTACATAGGTTTTATATGAATGGAAGATTCATGGCTCATTTTACATGTTGCAATACTTATATAAAAACCTTGTTTTGAAAAGTATAGTATTGCGACATAATTAACCAACTCAAATCAAGTTGGTTATAATTGATAAAATCTCGTAGCGATGATTCTTAACTCCAAAACGTTTGTTTTATTAAATCAAATTGTAAAACATCTTGTAGAAACTCGTTAATAAAACTCGTACGGTTTATATTATTCAGAAAACATCATTGTGTGACATCGTTTCAAAATCGTTTACCCAAGTGATCTAGATAACGCAACGATATATAATGTGTTAAAAGCACTTATATATAGGAAGTACCAGTGGCGTATCCACCATACTTTTAACACATTACACCCGCCCCGTTACCTAATCACTTCCCTAACCCAATGGCTCAAACAGTTACAAATGGTTCACATAAATCAAATGGTTACAAACGGTTCACGTAAATCAAACAATTACAAATGGTTTACATACATCAAATGATTACAAATGGTTCACATACATCCAATGATTACAAATGGTTCACATACATCCAATGATTACAAATGGTTCACATACATCCAACGATTTCAAATGGTTCAAAACGTAAAACAATTGTGCTAGCATGTTAAGTGAACATACATAGCAAAACATAATGAAATCATGTACTAATAGTGTACTAATGAACATAGAAAGTATATGATATGAAAAAATGGAAAGCATGAAAGTAACAAGTAGGCACATGTGTTTCACCCCAAAACGCTTGGAAAACAGTAAAAGAGGGGTCTATGTACTCACTTGAGGGTGCTTAGAATTCTTGAACAACAACCAAGCAAAGCTAGAGGGATCACGGAATCAAACGACACCTAATATAGATAACTATGTAAATAAACGGACCTAAATCGGAGGATCGGATAAAATGAGGTTTCGTAAACCAAATGAGTGTACGGACTCATGTAATATGGTTTAATAAAGTCTACATTCTAAAACGAAACCTAACCTAAGTGCTTACGACCCATTATGACTCGTTAAGGTAGCTTACGCCACTTTAACGCGTCGTTCACGTAAAACGCGTTCGGAACGCATAACTAGTCCTATGAGAAGTATTATACACCTTAATATGTCTAATAATGTTTCCTAATTTGTTTAGATGTCAAAAATTATGTTACATATGCTTAAAATGAATTTTGGCGCAAAAAGGGTATTTTGGTCATTTACCTAAGGCATATAAACTACCTATCATACAACTACTTAAACGAAGTGACCATAAGGTATAACCTCAGAAGGTTATTCCCTATACAAATATGGTCACCTAATGTGTTTGGTCGGATCCTAAGGATCGACCAAATGGGCCGGGTTCGAAAGTATAAGCGGTTGTTTAGACCGCTTACCTTACGACCCTACATAAGCACTAAAACTAAAGTGACGAGCTAAACATGTTAAAACATGTTTAACGAGGTTTGAAAACAGGTTTGGTATCAAAACAAACGGTTTTGATACCTAAAAGTAGTTTGGTTACAAAATACGCAAGAATACGTATTTTGGCAGAAACTACGACTCGTCACTAAGCCTAGATAACGTGGTAATCATTAGGTATAGTCACAAGAGACCAAAACCATCGAGATTACGCTCACGTTATGAAGTTCAAACGAACTTCATGTTGACCATAAACTGGTCAATGAAGAAAGTCAAACAAAGTTTGACTTTCATGCTAAAAACGCGTAAAAGAACGAAAGAGGACTTACAAAAGGTCCAAGAACGGAAGTTTGGCCCGATTATTCTCAGGTATGAAGTGAAAGCACCTCAACTTAGAGAAATATCAGATCAAATGTGAGTTTGAGAGCAAAGGGGGTGGGGTTTATATAGTTTTTGCACAACCGTTAGGATCGTTCCTCGAAAAACGAGCTTCGATCTCAAAAATATCTCGGACGTCGGTTCGTTTGGTCGTACGGTTGCGTTGTTCGGTTAATTACGACGAAACACGAACGAATGCGAAAAACGATCCAAATTACGCGACGAATGGAATTTTATCATGCTAATCACTAAAATAAAATATTTTAATGATTACATAAAGTTTTGGATGTCCGTATATATTCAGAACGTAAGATATGCGCGAAAATGCAAACTTATGCACTTTTTGACGCTTTTAGTCCCTGAATGACCAAAAAGTTTATTTTAGAACACCGAACCCCTCAAAGCCTATTTATAAGCTATGTAAAGGATATTTAGGGTATGTCTAACTTATGGTCATGTTCCTGAAAGTTCGTTACAGTACAAATCGGCATACTTTCGCAGTTTGTCGAAATTAGTCCCTGTAAGCGAATAAACTTGATTCCGCCACACCAAACCCTCCAAAACTTATTTCTAAGCTATGTAAAGGTTATTTAAGATATGTTAAGCCTATTTCACTATTTTGGAGTGCTTGTTGCATTAAACTGGTTATATTTACGCATCAGTGCGCGTATAACCTTCCAGAAAGCGATTTAAAGCTTGAAATTGAACAAGAATTGATATGTGCAAAAGATACACATATTTATACAAATTCCAAGTATGAAATACAATATTTCATTGGTTTGATATTTTTTTGATGGTCGCAGAGGCACAGGTGTCACAGGTTTGGCCCTTGTTCTTGTAACTCGAATCCTAGCTTGGTATATCCCATTTTAGTTTTACTCCATTGTGAACCTTACGCCATTTTTACACTCTGATTGAGGTTCTCGGCATTGAAAAATCTCCGTAAACTAAATCAGATGTGTATATGTTGACATTTAACAGATATACAGTCAAGAAAATCAAGAGCAATGGTGATATATATTCGGATTAGACACCAAAAAATAAACACTCAAAAAATGGCTATAATTTAAGGAATTTGCTTAGTGACGGCATCAGATTCCTAATTGATGGAGAAAGGTCTGGTGGCAAGAAAAGCTGTTTCCAGGAGATTGTCAAATGTTTTTGCTCGATGATTCCATTACTGGGTGGTTAGTTTGGCCCTTGTTCTTGTAACTCAAATGCTAACCCGGTATATCCCATTTTGGTTTTACACCATTGTGAAACTTACGCCTTTTTACTCTCTGATCGAGATTCTCGGCATTGAAAAATCTTCGAAAACTAAATCACACGTGTATATTTTGACATTTAAGAGAAATACAATCAAGAAAATCAAGGGCAATGGTGATATATATGCAGATTAGAAACCAAAAAATAAACACTCAAAAAATGGCTACACTTTAAGGAATGTGTTTAGTGACGGCATCAGATTCCTTATTTATGGAGAAAGGTCTGGTGGCAAGAAAAGCTGCTTCCAGGAGGTTGTCAAGTGTTTTCGCTTGACGATTCCATTCTTGGGTGGTTGGTTTCGCCCTTATTCCTGTAACTCAAATCCTAGCCCGGTATATCTCATTTTAGTTTTACACCATTGTGAACCTTTCGCCTTTTTTACTCTCTGATCGAGGTTCTCGACATTGAAAAATCTTCGTAAACTAAATCACACGTGTATATGTTGAAATTTAAGAGATATACAGTCAAGAAAATCAAGAGCAATGGTGATATACGGATTAGACACCAAAAAACAAACACTCAAAAAATGGCTACAATTTAAGCAATGTGTTTAGTGACGGCATCAGATTCCTAATTGATGGAGAAGGGTCTGGTGGCAAGAAAAGTTGCTTCCAGGAGGTTGTCAAGTGTTTTCGCTCGACGATTCCATTCTTAGGTGGTTGGCTTGTCCCTTGTTCATGTAACTCAAATACTAGCCCAGTATATCCCTTTTTAGTTTTACACCATTGTGAACCTTACGCCTTTTTTACCCTCTGATCGAGGTTCTCGGCATTGAAAAATCTTCGTAAACTAAATCACACGTGTATATGTAGAGATTTAAGAGATATACAGTTAAAAAATCAAGAGCAATCGTTCCACCTGGATACCACGCTCACTTACCACGTATCCAAGGAATTGGACTTCGCGAAGCCAGAATTCGTAGTTGGAGAATTTCGCGTAAAGCTTATCCTGTTGTAGAAGTTTGTGGATGCACCATAGATGTTTCTCGTGATCGGCTTGACTCTTGGAATAAATAAGTATGTCATCGATGAAGACAATGATAAACTTATCCAGATACGGCTTGCAGACTCGATTAATGAGGTCCATGAATGTTACAGGTGCGTTAGTGAGCCCGAAAGGCATCACTAAGAACTCATAGTGGCCATACCTTGTTCTAAACACGGACTTGTTTACGTCTTCAGTCCTGACCTGTAATTGATGATACCCAAACCTTAGATCAATCTTTGAGAAGAAGCTTACCCCTTGAAGCTAATCAAACAGATCGTCGATCCTGGGCAATGGATAGCGATTCTTGATTGTTACTTTGTTTAGCTCGCGATAATCAATGAACAGATGCATTGAAGCATCCTTCTTCTTTACAAACAAAATGGGTGCTCCCCATGGTGACGAGCTTGGTTGTATAAAACCTTTTTTCCAAAACTTCATCTAATTGGGTTTTCAGTTCCTTCATTTTGGTTGGTGCTAAGCGGTAAGGAGCTCGTGCGACTGGTGCTGCTCCTGGTATAATATCAATCCTGAACTCTACTTGCCTCTCGGGAGGCAATCCAGGGAGTTCTTCAGGAAAGACATCTAGGTATTCTGAAATAACAGGAATATCTTCTATCTTGGGCTTCGGCACGTCTACTGTCACCTGTGCCATGTAAATGACACAGCCGTTCTTCAAACACTTGGATGCCTTAAGCATAGACACTTGATCAGGCAATCCATAGTGCGTATCTCCTTGAATAGTGATTGATTCATCAAAAATGGTTTTGATGATAACTTGTTTCTTATCACATGCAATCTAGGCTTGGTTAAAAGATAACCAGTCCATGCCTATAACTATATCAAACCCCGCCAATTTCATTGGCAACAATGACAACGGAAAAGAATGATTCCTAATGGATATGAAACATCCATCTAGAATTGTTGAAGCGGTTTCTAAGCTAACATCAGCTAGTTCTACCTCATATTTAATGTCTAGAGTTTTAATAGGCAGATTCAACAGTTTACTAATTTAATGTCTACAAAGGACTTATCTGCACCTGAATCAAATAAAACTCTAACATAAATATCATTTATGAGGAAAGTACCTGTTATAACGTTGTCATCCTGTATCGCCTCCTTGGCATTCATTTGGAACACTCTTGCATTTGTCTTTTTAGCCTCTTCGAGCTTCTTTGCGTTTTTCGGGCAATTGGACTTGATGTGCCCCTTTTCATTGCAACCATAACAGGTTGCATTCTTCAGATCCTTGCATTCCAATGTTTCATGACCCTTCTTCTTGCAGATTCCACAGGGTTTAGCCTGCGGATCTATAGTGCACTTTCCGAAGTGGTTTCTTTTACAATTCTTGCACAAGGGCTTTTCACCCGACTGATTGGAGTTTTTATTCAACCCAGAGTTACCTTTCTTTTTCTTATCAGAATGATGCGAGCTATCATCTTCTCTCTTTCTCTTCCCATCATCTGTAGTCTTTACAAACTTATTTATGATGATATCCAATGTCAGGGACAGAGACAGATCCACTGCTGACCGGTAGGTGGCAGGCTTTGAAGCCTTCACTTGTCCTTTTACCTCGGGAGCCAAACCACCAATAAAGTGTGCTATACGCTTTGGTTCTGGAGTTACCAAATAAGGTACCAATCTAGACATGGAGTTGAAGCTAGTAACATAAGCTCGACAATCTAAGTTCTTCATAACCAGAGTTAGGAAGTTAGCTTCAACTTTTTCCACTTCGTGTTGCGGGCAGAAAGTTTCTTTCATCAATTCTACAAATTTATCCCATGATAGATTGTAAAGTGGAATTTTCCCCGAGGCCTGTATTAGTTCCCACCACCAAACTAGGGAATTACCCTTAAAAGACTGAGACACAAACTTTACAACATCCTCCTTGGCACACCCACTAATGTCAATAATTGTCTCCATCTCGTCTAGCCATTTCATACAATCTATTACACCTTTTTCACCAGTGAAGTCTCTTGGCTTGCAAGAGACAAAGTACTTATAGGAACAAGCTTTGGAAGGTGGCTCCTGGTCAAACACTATCTTCTTGGATGGTTGAGTGTTTTGATTTGATGAATGTTGAGATTCATCCTTTTTAGATGTATGCGTCTTGGAATGGGACTTTGCGTGGGACACAGAATGAGATTTGGAGCGAGTAGCACTCGACTCCCTGAATACTCGTCCTACGGCCTTAGTTACTGCTGTGTCAATCATAGCTTGCAAATCGGGCCCCGTTACATT
>JARYGA010052010.1:0-42192 GCA_030545235.1 Helianthus tuberosus | reverse complement strand
TATTTTGTGGACATGTGATTGTTTATCACTTATTGAGGTCGAATGCAGTATGTACACGTATGTATGGTATCATGGAAGATCTAGACTTCGTCTCCGTTTGTTTCGGTAAAAGAAACAACCATGATACCCAGATGATAAATAGCATAAAGACCACATATCTCAGAACCTCGGCAATCTCTCAAACGAAATTTCGGTACTAAGACCATATGCCAATGAATGGTTCCCACCTGGTCTTCAGTCGATTTAAGTTTATATCACCCTGCACACTTTAAAGTGATTGTGAGCCTACCGATACATCTTATATAGAGCTGCTTATCGTTTTTCATTTATGGTTTAAAGAGGTTTGGATAGACCACTGATGTACTATCATTTTCTCTTTCGCACGCTAGGAAACTCATTTTTGTTTTTCTATTGTTTTTGAGTTTTTAAATTTTTCGATGTTTTTGGATTTTCAAATTTTGGATTTACTCCCCCTAAAACCAACAAACTAAGATAAATTTAAAAGACACAAAGGTATTTACAAAAATGATTTTCCGATGTTGGTTTTACTCTTGCTTAACCTTAATGCCGTTTACCAATAATAAAAAGTCAAATCTTGATTTGTCAAATGCTTTGGTAAAAAGGTCGGCACGTTGGTCATCGGTGTGGACCTTAACAACATCGATTAGCCTTTTATCAAAGCAATCACGTATGAAGTGATATTTGATTTCGATGTGTTTGGTCTTTGAATGCTGCATAGGATTTCTAGTGATCTGTAAGGCAGCAGAATTATCAACGTAAATAGGAGTAGTTAGGAATTCAAAACCGTAGTCGCGCAATTGTTGTTGGATCCACAGGACTTGGGAGCAACAACTTGAGGCAGCAATGTATTCAACTTTGCATGTTGATGTAGCGACACTAGTCTGCTTCTTGCACTGCCATGTGACTAGGCGATTTCCCAAAAACTGACATCCAGCCGTTGTGGATTTACCGTAAATTTTGCATCCGCCAAAATCAGAATCACTGAAAGCGATCAAGTCAAAGTTATTATCCCTAGGGTACCATAGACCGGTGTCAGGGCAACCCTTCAAATAACGAAAAATCCTTTTTACAACTGCAAGATGTGAGGCCTTCGGGTTCACTTGATATCTGGCAAGCAGGCACGTTGGGTACATTATATCTGGTCCTGATGCTGTGAGGTACATAAGAGATCCGATCATCGCGCGGTAGTATGAGGGGCTAACAACTTCACCCTTCAAGTCTGGATTAATTCCGTGATTTTGCTGCAGTGGGGTACCGATGGGCGTTGCATCAGACATGACATCTGGAACCGGCTCAAGATGTCACCAACATATTTAGTCTGATGGATGAATATCCCAGACTCAATTTGTTGTACTTGTAGGCCTAAAAAGAAGGTCATTTCCCCCATAGCACTCATCTCGAATTTATCCTGCATAATACGCTCGAAATTCCTACACAAAACATCATTAACCAAATATAATATCATCAACGTATACCTGTACCAGTAGAAGGTCTCCATCTTGTTCTTTGACGAAAAGTGTACAATCGATAAGACCTCTATGAAATCCATTCTCCAGCAGATAAATAGATAAGGTTGCATACCAAGCTCGTGGTGCTTGATGTAGACCATAGAGAGCTTTGTTGAGCAAACAAACCCGATCGGGATGGATAGGATCTTCAAAACCTGGAGGTTGTTCAACGTACACCTCTTCTTCAACCACACCATGTAAGAATGCACTTTTAACGTCCATCTGGTAAAGCTTGAATCCTTTGAATGAAGCATAAGCCAGAAAGATCCGAATTGCCTCCAGGCGTGCAACAGGTGCATAGACTTCGTTGTAGTCGATTCCTTCAATCTGACAAAAACCTTGAACGACTAATCTTGCTTTGTTTCGAATAACGACTCCACGGTAATCCTTTTTGCATTTAAACACCCAACGGGTACCAATCTTCTTATAACCAGCAGGTTTCTCTACGAGTTTCCAGACACCAAGCTTCTGGAATTGTTGCAGTTCTTCCTGCATCGCTTCAACCCAAGAGTTATCTTTCAAAGCTTCTTTCCAAGTTCTTGGCTCTTCCTGTGAGACATAACACCCGAAAGACCAATCGTTTTGTTGACCAGATTCTCTAATAGCTGCATACAGGCCTGCATTGTTGTTGTTCCGCAACATGTTTCTTGTTTAAACGCCACTTTGTACATTTCCGATGATGTTTTGTTGAGGATGGGTATTGGGAATCCTTGTTTCTGGATTATCTTGAACTGGAATATTTGTACCCAGATTGTTGAGATTGAGATCAACAACCAATTCAATGCCCGGAATTGACGAAGATGATGATGCAGTAGCTTCAGCTGTACTAGCTGTGTCCACTGGAGGTGTACCCTCTGAAGTACCATGAACTGCTGTTGTTGGAGCTTCTTGATCTGCATCGAGAAATTCATCATCCTCTGAAGATTCGTTCAATTCGGTAGCATCGTGAAAATCCTCATTGTCGAGAGCATTATTGTTCACTGAAGATGGTTCTTGATTGACAATAATTGGGCGAACCAACGGTGAATCCGTTGCGTTGTCACTCTCGAAAAACATCCTTGCCGCAGCATTTTCTTCAACCGCTTCAACATTGATCGAATTGAAAAAGTCATCGTATTCAAACATCCAAGGCTGACCAGGACATTTGACTGGCAATGTGTGCCTTTGTACTCTGACCTCAGACCATTCCTCGACCCTTTTAGTCTCTAGATTCCAGACTCTTAAGTTCGGGGTGGCATACCCAAGAAAGTATCCCTCAATTGCTTTTGCCCCAAACTTTCCATTAGGATCGATTATTGTGCACGGAGCTCCAAACGGTTCAAGATATGACAAATCTGGTTTTCGTTTGTTAAGAAGCTCAAAGCAGGTCTTGTTGTGCCTTTTGACTGTAAGGACTCGGTTTAACGTGTAACATGCAGAGGCCACAGCTTCACTCCAGAAAGGAATGGGCAACTGCGACTCTACCAACATAGTCCTAGTTGTCTCGATCAATGTACGATTTTTACGTTCAGCGACACCATTCTGTTGAGGAGTGTAAGCCGGACTAAATTCGTGAAGAATTCCTTTTGAAGTGCAAAACTCCGCCATCGAATGATTTTTAAATTCTGTACCATTGTCGCTGCGTATCCGTCTAACCTTCAACTTATACAAATTCTCAATCTGAATGATCAAGTTTTTGATAATACCGAAAGTTTCGCTCTTGTGTGCCATAAACGCCACCTAATAAAATCTTGAATAATCATCAGTTATCACGAGGCAATATTGATCATTCCTGATGCTTTTATGCTTGACAGGACCGAACAAATCCATGTGCAAACGTTCTAGCGGAACGGCCACCGTGTTGATCTTCTTAGTCGGGTGTCGCTTCTTCGTTTGTTTTCCTTTCTGGAACGAAACACAGACGTCTTGAAAATGGAAGTTTTTAAGAGGAACACCATTCACCAATTCATTTGACACCAAATGATTCATTTTGCGTAAGTGAATGTGACCCATTCGTCTGTGCCAAGAGATTGAGTCTTTTTCTGTGGCTTTAGAAACGAAACAGGTTGCTTGTGCAGACGTTGTAATAGCTTGGCTCATATCAAGGACATACAAATCAATTATCCTTGGAGCTGATAAGAGAATCCATTCTTTTGGAATTTTGAAGCCGGGTTTCAGCACATAACATCCATTTGCATCAAAGTGTACTGAGAACTGCTTGTCACAGATTTGTGAAACGCTGAGAAGATTGTGATCAAGTTGTTGCACAAAGTTGATTTTATCAAAGCTAACAACCCCGTTGGATATCATCCCTTCACCAGTAATATATCCGCCTTTATCTCCAGCAAAAGCAACATAACCTCCTCTAATAGATTTGACGTCGTAGAGAAGCTTCATGTCGCCTGTCATGTGCCTGGATGCCCCACTATCAACAATCCAATGACTACTGATAGTTCCTCCTGGAACACCCTGCACATGAACTCACATGATTAGTTGGAGATGGGGACCCAAGCCATTGTGGTCTTGGATCTTCCATTTTCATCAACAACAATAACTTCTATTCTTTGATGATTTGAAAATTGTGATGATCCCCCTGAATTTGTGGTCATTTTAGGTTTGAATGTCTGTTGAGTTTTTCCAGTTTGATTGTTTGACAAATTAACTTCGTGATTGTTTGAAGTTTTTGAAAACTTTGAACTTTCTGGTTTAACTGAAACAGATTGTTTTTGAACCACATCAGTCTTAAGTGCTTTCTCAATTACTTTGACATGTTGGCGTTTCTGTTTTTTTTCCCTTTCTCGTACGAGGCGGGGATCTTGTTTTGAAGAAACATATCGCTTTTGGTAATTTTGTTCACGGGGATCATCAACTTTGGCTTTTAACTTATGAAGATACGGACAATTTCGAATGATATGCCCAATTTCACCACATTCAAAATACGATCTTCGTTCAACAAACCCCGAAGTAACATGTGATTGTCTTGTCGATGATGAACTTTGTGATCCCGAGGTACTTGGTTTTGAACTGTTTGGATCATTTCTTTTCAACACTTTTGCTTGTTTAACAAAATCTAAGTTAGATTTGTTTTCAAATGTCTCAATTTTGTCCGTTCCCTTTGATTTCACAAAGTTCACCTTCTTGTCCTTTTTCTGATTCTGTTTCTTTTGACCTTGAGTCGTTGATTTACCTTTTGGTTTGGTATGATTTTGCTGCGTTTTCATTGTTGGTAATTTCTTATTGCCATATTGTGTTCGAACTTCAGCTTTTGGGATAGGAGGGCACTGTGTTACCACAACGTGTGATCCTGTCTTTCCTAAGAACTTACTTGTCGAATTTTCAAAAACTTTACTGATTAAAGATTGATTTACATTCTTAATTGGAAAATCTTTGTCAGAATAAATTTTATCATCACTAACAATAGTGTATAGCAAATCCACACTCTTAGACTCTTTTGCAGACGTGGACTCGGTCGGAACAGTCTTAGCAGGTTTTGCGGGAGGATCACATAGAATATGATTCTCAAGAGGTATGTCCTCTTCTTTGATAACCGCATCAGACTTTGCTGAATCAGTATCATCAGATTCATCATCAGAAGAATCAGCATCCTCAATCACAACTGGAGGATCCTGATTCGGTTCAGCAGAAGACACACATGTATCTGCTGACACATCCGATTCTGATGATACTTCCTTCTTGAATCCGAGTCCTGTTGCAAATTCCTCAACGTCCAAAGGAACAGATGGTTCAAAGTAAGTTCTATCCTCCTCATCAGGCATGGCATCATAATTGTGTCTAACAGGTGGTGGACATTTCTTATATCCAATGCATGTGACATCCTTTTTCTCTTTCTGAACATCAATGATGTGATCCAACACATAGCTAGAGCTTAAATAACTGTCTAACTTGAGCTGGATCGCCTCACTTTCAGTTTTAACACAAGCCATCTCTTTTTGCATTATCTCAAGGCGATTGATATACAAATTGATGTCAGTTTGTTTTCTTGAAACCATTTTTGTCAGCTCGGTTTTATCTTTCTTTAATTTTTCAATCACCGATTTAAATTCCTTTTCATGGTTTTCATAAAACATGTTGGCTTCTGTGCACTTAGAAAGATCTACCGTCAACTTTTGGTTGTGGATGAATGTCACATCACACTTGTTTTGCAAAGCCTCATGTTTGCTTTGCAAATCACACCAATTAGCATTCAACGAAACATGTTTGTCTTGCAAGTCAAACAAATTAGCCTTTAAAGCATCATGTTTGCCTTGCAACTCAGACATATTTGCCTCCAAATCAGCACATTTAATACTTAAGCTAGCACAATTTTCACAATCAACAACAGTAGGTTCATCGACACATACCTGACTTGATGAACTGTCGACATTAGCCATAAAGGCTGAATGGAGAGAAGAAGAAGCATAAGCAGCTTGATCCACCAATGTAGATCTCCTATGATTTCCTGCTGCAGCTTCCTCCAATAGCTCATCAACATCTGCATCGACTGACGCACTTGATGTGTCATCCAAATGATCATCGCCTGAACTCGAGGATTCTTCATCTGAGCTTCTACTATAGCCAGAACTGTCTTCGTCTTCAGAAGACTCATCACCATTGGTGGAAGATTCTCCACCACTGGCATGCTTAAGATCCTTGACAACTTCAGCAAAACACGCTGTTCCATCAGGAGCATCATTTCCCAACTGAATTGACCAATCACAACCTTCATCTACTTGTACCACAAGAGCCTGGTTGGCATTTGATGGTCCCGCTTGACTTGGGTTGTTGACAGGTATCAACGTACGCTCGTTATTCCTGTTCTGATTCTGCTGGTTGCCTTGATTTCTGAACGGATTCTGGTTCCCATGCTGAGCTGGCTTTGTACATTCCCTTTGAAAGTGACCCCATTCACCACAGTTGAAGCACTTGACAGCCTGTTTATCGAACCCATACTTGGTGTCTTTCTTGCTTTCCAAGCTGGTTCTGCCAGTTCTTTCCATGAAATCCTTTGCTCGCCTTACAGCACTTGCGAAAGCCCACTTGATATCCATCAAATCCATTTCCTCTTTGTCAATCTGATGGTAATCTTCTTGAGTCAGATTGATGTTCCCAATCTGCCATTCTACTAACCCACAGTACGCGCTCACCAATGTGTTTAGTAGCTCCATATGTTCTTTTGCTACTTCAACACTTACTTTAGAGAAGCTTGAAGTGTCGAGCCGAACTGTATTCGGATTAGATGATGAGGTGCCTCCATAACATGCTTGTTTTGGAACTGGTAACGGATTCCCATATAGATCAGTTGTCACAGGAGGCCTTTGGGTTTGCTGCGGAGGCACTGGTTGAGGAACTGGTTGAAGTGGATTTCTGTACAAGTTTGTTGTTGGAGCTGGCTTAACAGGAACTTGGATAGGATTGCCATATAGATCTGTGCTAGACACCAACGCCGTCTGAATTGGAGCATGTGAGTTTGGTCTTGCAGGGGTGCTAGATGTTCCATAATACATTTCAGGATTCTGTGGCACTGGAACCCTTTTCGCGTTAAGGGTTTCTTCCTGATTCTTATTCTCCAGGAATTGAACAAAGTCATTGATGTTTGTTGTAGCCAAAGTGCCATTGTACTTCAGGATTTACAAGAAATTACTCCATTGTGGTGGCAAAGCATCAGCAAACTTGGTGACAACTTCGATTGGAGTCGTTACCACTCCAAAATTTCCCAATTCAGTCAACAAATGATAAAATCGACTCGTCAAATCTCCCAAAGATTCTTTATCCATGCATGTAAACCCATCAAACTCTTTCTTGAGTAAGTCGTGTCGCAATTGGCGTGTCGCTTCATTTCCTACCCCTCTTGTCTTCAACGCATCCCATAATCGCTTTGTTGTTTTGAAGCTGACGAATTGATGATAGATATCCTTGCTCAACGCCTGAGTGAGAATGGCATACGCCTTCTTTTCTAAATCATATGCCTTTTTCTGATCTTCTGGAAGATCGGCAAATGTAGCAGCAGTTGAAGCAGCAGTCTCGATAGCTTGATCGAAATCTGTGGTAAAACGTAACCACAATTCTGTATTTTTCCCAAGGACGTATGTATGAAATCTATCAACCCATCCCGGATATTCATTTATGTGCATCAATTTTGGTGGTCGATTTAAACTTCCGGTTTCGCTCTCGCTTAAGAGTATGCTTTGAATACTTGGAGTTTGATTTGACACAAATGCCCATTGACCGGTTGAAATGGGATTAGCTTGTGAAGATACCGGTGTGGGAGATTCAGCCCACGAAGGTGACAAACCCGTGCTTCGATACTTACTTTCTGCCGTAGATGGATTGCCCCACCAATCCGGATTCATTTTTGATACTTAAAAACTGATTATCTAATAAAAACACTTGAAACAGGCAGTTAAAGCACTTATGCAACCCTTCTGTTAGAACTTGACAACACTCACGACGAAACACGTTCCACGAAACAGTCTTTGATTCTTTGAACTTGGCGAAACACTTATGTAATCAGATATGTCAACGAAACAGGCCCACTAGAAATATTATCGACGAAACAGGCCCACTAGAAATATTGTCGACGACGAAATAGGCCCACTTCTAGTACGACGAAACAGAAGCCCATTTGTACGATGAAACAGGTTAAGCCCAAGTCAGGTGCGACGAAACCCAGCTGTGTTTCGTCGAAAAAGTAACAGAGAGAGTTGGTGAAAAGTTGGTGATACTTTCGGCTTGACCTTATCCTTACTGACACAGACACACAACTTTTCAAGTATACACCATGCTCAAATGACCAACCCAGTAAGGTGTTATAATATTTTAATCAATTCCAATTTCCAATACACAAACAACTTGACAATTTAATTTCCAAGGATCAAAAAGTTAAGTTTATGAAGAACACGTTGAAGAAGTGAAGAACACAAAGGGTTTTCCGGTAAAAATATGAATTTTCCGATGAACCGACAAATTTCCGAAACACAATTTTGCTTGAAATGTTTAATAAAAACCAATATTTAACATGGAGACATGTGTTCAATAAGGTTTTTAACAAAACACACAGCAAAACAACAAGATTTAACCAGATTTAAAATGTTTTTCCAGAAAACATAAGCTTCTAAATGTCACACCCTGGCTTTGCGGAAGCGTGGTTATTTTGGTGTGACTTCTTAATACCATAGCTTAATCATAACAAGCTATATGAAATAAAAACCATGCAAGATCATCCATTAAAATAAGTTTGAAGAGTAAAGAACCACAACATTGTCTTAACGGATATCACATCCTAACAAACATAAACAGTGTTCAAAAGTCACAACACCAACAAGAAATAAACACAGTTTAAGAACTGTGACTCGTCCAGGAAAAAGTCACATCCCTTAAACTCGGATGACCTCGAGACTAATGCAGCGGGAAAACGTGTCATACCGCGCCAGATCCTTTAATTCCCTGAAATACATGTAAGTTGAAAAATCAACAATAATGTTGAGCGAGTTCATGTGTAAGTGAGTAAATAAACCTTTGTATGTATAAAAATCCTAGTATGTAGCAAATAAGGAAAAAGAGATCACCAATGGTTTGCAAGGCTATTGATATGTGTGAAGTGCAAGTAGGAAGACTCAAACCTAGCAGATTTATGTGTTGGGTACAAAGTCACCCCGAGGTCCGTTCTGTTTGGGCCTGGGGCTGGGATCGCTACACCCAGATAGATCTACCGCTCCTGCCCCTCGCTCCTACCCTGAGGATTAATGGCCTCAAGTTTCCGCCTACCCACTCACATGATCTGAATAATAACCCTCCTTACGCTAACCATACCATGTAAACGTACTCGTAATCATAGTAACATGTATTTCACCCCCGCATTTTAGAAAACTGAAAACAGTTAGAGAAAAGGGGGACATGAACTCACAGTGGTGCGTCTCTACCAAGTATATCTCCTGATCAAGCAGCTGTGCGACGACCTACACGTACTAAATCTATTAGACGGACGGCCGTGCCTTAGCTTAAGGTTTAAGTTTTTGGGAAATAGTTAGACAACTATTTCGTGTTTATATTTTTTGTAAATACTTGGTAATTATTCTCCTTCCCAAGGATAGGGGATTTAATACATGCGTTTTCGTAAAATTCGAAATACATTATTAAGTCTCACTTAATATATTTTATTTCTTACTTCAAAATATAAATATTCTTCCCAAAATAATACTTTGACAAAAATACGCGCTCATAAATATTTTCTTAAAATGCGTAAGTTACGTTTTAAAGATCAGGTGGTAATAACTATACCGTTGTAACTTATTATTTATTATGAAGGTGTTTGTATTATTTTTGGAATCGTTAACATTCGGTAATATTATTTTTACCCTAAAAATAATATTTGTATAGTTCACAAAATAATCATAGAAATTCACAAGTGTTGTTATGAAAAACATATATTCTAAATATATATATTTCAGGTTTTATTTTGTGAAAATCCCACCTCCGACACTTAGAAATTTTGTAAACAGAATCATGGCGAAATTTGCGTCTTTGAAAACAAGTTAAAAATGTATTTCTAACACTTGTGATGAAAATATTTTCAAGTGTTAGGTTTTTGGAAAAATTTCGCCAGAGTTTCCCCTGTAACTGGAGGTGGCCACGCTTTCAAGCGTATCATTTTCTTTTAAAATCCAAATCAACAATTTCCTCAATCAACAATAAACAATATTCAACTAGTTAAAATAGATATAATCGCAGAAATACATGAACTTGTGGTTTTTCCAAAATATGTAGTATCTTTCCATTATTTTTAGGGGATCTTTGTATAGATCAATTCGGTTACTTGATAGTCTCATTTTTAAAGAAGTTACATCTTTACAACTTCTTGTCAACGTTTACAAAAATAGTTCCGTTGTCAAAATTTTTGTGTTACACAAGTGTCTACACACTTGTGTGTTTACAAAAATCACTCTTGTTCAAGTAAAATCCGGTTTTAGAAAAATAAGATTTCCTTGACACTTGGTCCTTTGAAAATACCGCTTGTAGATCCGTAGATCTACTAGTTTACCACTCTACTTCATAAGAAATATTGATTTTACACAAGTTCGTGCTTAATGTGTAGTAGTGTTCATCATTTAACCCCTTTTACACTTAAACATACTCTAGGTCATGTTTCATGGACATGACTTAGCCGGGTTAGATGACGATCCGAGCTACTACAATCATAGATCAACACTAAATAATCACAACAAAACAAGTCTTACAAGTTTTACACAACTCTATAGCTTTTATCCAACTTATTTCTCATTCTTGTAAACTTTTAGTATGTGGTTTAGTATGTTCATGATTTTCACCCAACAAAGTTCATATTAACCACTTTAGAATAGATCAAGAGTGTGTTTGAAGTCACTTACTACTAGCTCGAGGCTAGGGAAGAAACTAGTCGAAGATTGGGTGGATAAAAGCAATGAGGTGAGGTCCTTCGCGTTCCGAATGCACCGAGCTCCTTTGTATGAGATCCTTAACACTTGTATGCACTTGGAATATGTTGAAGGAAATCGAGAATGGATGGATGGTTGTGCGTGGTGTTCAGCCGAGAACCAAGAGAGAGGGAGAGAGTGTTTTGTGGTTAAGTGTTGTTATGAAATGAACATGATGGTTTAAGATGGTTACTTATAGACAAAACCTTTCACAATTAACCAATGGTTTTAGTGTCTACTAGATATTAAACACATATGATTATTATAATCAACAAAGGACAAGGGTGTCCCCCTAGGGGACGAGTTCGGTTGAGGGGGGGGGGGTTATCCGGTTCCATTTCAACCATTAGTTAGCCATTTAGTTAAGTAATTAGAAGGTGTAACCATTTACTAGCATGTTATGCATTGTAACGAGTGTTAGGGTATCCGGGGACCCTAACTGGTTTAGAAAAAGAAAAACAATGTGAATGGCAATATTTTTATGTTCCGGGTAAAGTCCGGTTGTTCGGTTGGATAATAATCCGTTAAAGCGCTTAACAAAGCTTTAAAGTGTTGTTAATACTATTTCTAGTGACCCAACTTATTCCCGACACTTTGGACAGTGTCTAGTAATGTTTTTCTCATGTTTTGGCACTTATTAGTTAGCTAGATGCTAAATTTTAATTAAAGTGTTGAATTTTGTACTTAAAGTACGTTTTAGGCACATCCGGTCAATGTAATCTCATTCCTAGTGACGCAGTTCTACAACCCTTATATCCCTACACTCACCACTAGTGTAGCAAACTATCTCAGGCTCTTACAGGCCTTAGAGGCAGTACCTGCCTGGTGCTAGTTATGACAGCACGTTTAATAGGTTATCCGTTCATTGTGCTACTGTGCTTTTGGTGCATCAAGGTTGTCACAAAGGTGCTGTAAGCAAAACATGGAGTGACAGCAAGTAAAGTATGATGCAAGTAAGTACATGTATCAGCATTCAAGTAGCAGTTTATCCACAAGTTCAAGTAAGCACAGTAATTAAGCAGTAATTAATTATTAATTAAGTCGTACGGATACCTGGTTTAATGAGGGTTGTCACATTCTCCCCCCGTTAGAAAAATTTCGTCCCGAAATTTTAAGTTCTGCTTCTAGAAGCAGGGTTCTTGGGAAATAGGTGGGGGTATTTCTCTTTCATCCGGTCCTCACGCTCCCAGGTGTATTCAGGACCATGTCTGGCATTCCAACGAACCTTGACGAGCTTGACACTGCTCCGGCGGGTCTTTTTTACTTTCCAATCCGTAACCTCAACAGGTTCTTCAACGAAATGGAGCGTGTCGTCAACATGAATCTCGTCGGTGGGAATGACAACGGTATCTTGAGTTGGACTTTTCTTCAGGTTGGATACATGAAATGTATCGTGAACTCCATTCAGTTCAGCAGGTAAGTCTAGCTTGTATGCTACTAGCCCTATTCTTTCCAAAATTCTGAAAGGGCCAATGTAACGCGGATTCAACTTCCCACGCTTTCCGAAGCGTGCCACACCCTTCCAGGGTGAAACTTTCAATAAAACCATATCTCCAACTTGGAATTCCAAATGTTTCCGGTTTGGATCTGCATAGGCTTTCTGTCTATCGCGAGCCGCTTCGATGCGTTTTCGAATCTGCGCAATCTTGTCTGTCGTCTCTTGGACGATTTCGGGACCAACAAGCTGCCTATCACCTGCGTCAGCCCAGCATAGGGGTGATCGACACTTGCGTCCGTAAAGAGCTTCAAATGGCGCGGCTCCAATACTGGTGTGTTAGCTGTTGTTGTATGAAAATTCGACCAGTGGCAAATGCTTATCCTAGCTACCGCCCAAATCCATAACACATGCTCTCAGCATATCTTCCAAGGTCTGAATAGTCCGCTCGCTTTGGCCGTCGGTCTGAGGGTGAAATGCAGTGCTCAGATTTAATTGTGAGCCAAAAGCTTCTTGTAAGGATTGCCAAATCCTTGATATGAAACGTCCATCTCTATCAGAGATGATCGAGAGAGGTACTCCATGGCGCGTGACGATTTCTCTCATGTAAATTTCAGCCAACTTGCTCGTATTATCCTTCTCCCTGACAGGTAAGAAGTGCGCTGACTTCGTTCATCGGTCCACTATTACCCAGATAGTGTCATGGCCTCTTGGCGTTCTTGGCAACTTTGTAATAAAATCCATGGAGATTTGTTCCCATTTCCACTTGGGAATCTCAGGTTGTTGCAGAAGTCCTGAAGGCTTCTGGTATTTCGCTTTCACCTTAGCACACGTTAGACACTTGCTCACATAAACAGCAACATCGCCCTTTATCCTAGGCCACCAATAGTAATCCTTGAGATCTTGGTACATCTTATCCGCTCCTGGATGGATAGAGTACCGCGATTTGTGAGCTTCATCAAAAACAACTTTCCTTAAACCACCAAACAGAGGAACCCAAATCCTTTTCTCAAAACATAACGTTCCTTCCTCGTTTGGCACCAATAGCTTCTCCATCCCACGGAGATATTCTTCTTCAAGATTTCTTTCCTTAAGAGCTTCTTTCTGCGCGGCACGAATACGCAAGGAAAGATCGGTTTGGATAATCATTTCTAAAGCCCTAACCCTTATGGGCTTGATCCTCTCTTTTCGACTTAGGGCGTCGGCAACCACATTCGCCTTCCCTGGATGATACTTTATCTCGCAATCGTAATCATTTAACAACTCAACCCATCGTCTTTGTCTCATATTCAACTCCTTCTGGTTGAATATGTGTTGTAGGCTCTTATGATCTGTAAAAATTGTACATTTCGTACCATATAGGTAGTGTCTCTAGATCTTTAAAGCAAATATCACTGCGCCTAGCTCCAAATCGTGCGTGGTATAGTTCTTCTCATGTACCTTCAACTGACGTGATGCGTAAGCAATAACCTTCTGGCGTTGCATCAACACGCAACCCAATCCTTGACGCGAGGCATCACAGTATACCACGAAATCGTCAGTACCTTCCGGTAGTGCTAGGATTGGCGCATTGCAGAGCTTATCCTTCAACAGCTGAAACGCTTCTTCCTGTTTGATTCCCCAATCAAACTTCTTATCTTTATGGGTGAGGAGCGTCAATGGTTGAGCTATCTTCAAAAAATCCTCAATGAACCTTCGATAGTAGCCAGCCAAACCGAAGAATTGTCGAATCTCGGTTGGCGTCTTTGGCGTTTCCCAATTCTTGATCGCTTCGATCTTGGTTGGATCCACATGGATTCCATCTCCATTTACCACATGTCCAAGAAATTGGACTTCACGTAGCCAAAATTCGCACTTAGAGAATTTGGCATACAGCTGTTCTTTCTTCAGCAGCTCCAAAATAGCTCTTAGATGCTGTTCGTGCTCAGCCTTTGTCCTTGAATAAATCAAGATGTCGTCGATAAACACAATCATGAACTTGTCCAAGTACGGCTTGCAAACTCTATTCATCAAATCCATAAAGACTGCAGGTGCGTTTGTCAACCCAAACGGCATAACAAGGAACTCGTAGTGTCCATAACGAGTTCTGAAGGCTGTCTTCGGGATACTCTCCTCTTGTATCCTTAACTAATGGTATCCAAATCGCAAATCGATCTTTGAGTAAAAGCTTGAACCTTGCAGTTGATCAAACAGATCATCAATTCTTGGCAGAGGATATCTATTCTTGATCGTCAGCTTGTTCAGCTCCCGGTAGTCTATGCACATTCGAAAACTACCGTCCTTCTTTTTGACAAACAGGACCGGAGCTCCCCAAGGCGAGAAGCTTGGTAGGATAAATCCCTTGTCTAACAACTCTTGAAGTTGTGTCGACAATTCTTGCATCTCAGACGGGGCAAGTTTATAAGGTGCCTTAGCCACAGGCGCGGCGCCTGGGACTAAATCGATGTGAAACTCCACTTGCCTCTGAGGTGGCAGTCCAGGCAAGTCCTCCGGGAAGACTTCCGGATGCTCCCTCACGACAGGGATGTCTTCGATCTTCGGTTCTGCAGCTTTCTTGTCTACAATGTGTGCCAGGAAGGCAGCACATCCCTTCTGTAAACACTTTCGCGCTTTCAGGCAGCTGATGATTCTTAAAGGCGTATCACGCTTTTCACCATGAACCACAATTGTTTCACCATCTTCGGTTGGGATACGAATGATCTTCTCGTGGCAGACAATTTCTGCCTTGTTACTTGATAACCAATCCATTCCTACTACCACGTCGAAGCTTCCCAACTTGACTTGTAGTAGATCCAAAGCAAACTCACGTTCTCCTAACTCGATTGTACAACCTCTGATCACTTCATTGGCTTCTACTAACTTCCCAATAGCCAATTCGATTGAGTAGGGAATATCTAACTTACTAGCGGCTAAACCAAGCATATTCTTAAATTCTAACGATACGAAGCTATAGTCGGCACCAGTATCAAATAAAACGGATGCATAGCATTGGTTTACAGGGAACGTACCAGTAACGACATTGGGATCCTGGCGCGCTTCCCTCGCTTCGATATTGAACACTATTCCACGGGCTTGGTTCAACTCTGGGCAGTTCCTCTTAAAGTGCCCGATATCACCACAGTTAAAGCATCCAGGTCTTTGCCCGTTTCCACCTCCATTTCCAGCTTGGTTATTCCTTTGGTTATGATTCACAGCGCCCGCTTGATTCACATTGTTGCCTCGATTCCCATTACCTCCATTGTTTCCTTGTGGGCGATTTCCAATTCCACCCCGGTTATTGTTTCAGTTTCCAAATCCTCCTTGGCCTCCCTGGCCAATAGTGGCCCAATAAGAATCCTTCAAGTGGCCAGGTTTCCCACACGCTTCGCATACCTTCAAACCACATCGGCCAGAATGGTGACGCTGGCAGGTGTTGCACTTGGGCTGGGTGCCCATATATCCTTTTCCTTTCTTTCCACCACCAGCTGTAACCTGAGCTGGCGCGTTTGGCTCTCCTTTCTTAACAACACCACTAGTGCCTTGTTTGAAGTTCGAGAATTTTCGTTTGTTACCTCCGGATGACTCGACGTGAGTCTCTTTCTTCTTTGTCTCAATCTCATCGAACTTGTTCAGGCGTATAGCCTCCTTAGTGAGAGCCACGCTTAAATCGATTGCCTCAGTAATTGTTGCAGGCTTGGAGGAGGTCACCATGCTTATGATTTGAGGAGCTAATCCCCAAATGAAGCGTTCAATCCGCTTGAATTCTGGAGTGACCATATAGGGTACCACATGCGACAGGTCGTGAAACCTCTGAACATATTCCGCGATCTTCGGACCTTCCATCTTCAAATGCCAGAACACAGTTTCCAATCTTTGGATTTCAGCACGAGAACAATACTTTTTGCGCATTAGTTCCTTCAGTTCGGTCCATGTTAGTGCGTAGGCAGCAGCTTCACCAAGTGTCTGCACTTGCAAATTCCACAAAGACAGGGCTCCATCCAAAAATAGCCCAGAAATGTAGGTGACTTGCTGGTCTGGTGCACATTTCCTCATGCGGAGAACAGATTTAGTCTTCTCGGCCCAACAAACAAAAGCGACAGCACCTCCGGTGCCATCAAAGTTGACAGGCTTGCAGTCTAGAAACTGCTTGTAGGTGCACCCTGCACATACGTTACAACATATGAATGGCATTAGCATCCTTGCTAGAGATATCCAATTAGATCATGGTATGTCTTAATGACTTAGTATTACCTTGAGGTGGATTGTTGTTGCCATTGTTGTTTGAGCTGCTTCCGCTGGGTCCTCCTTGCGAGGCGGCGTATTGCGCGATGGCAGCAGCGATGACTTGTTGGAGTTCTGCCTCATTGGTAGGCATCGGCGTTTGACGTCTCGGCGTCATCTTCTAAAAGATGGGTTCACGTCGGTCAGACCATAATAAAGCGTACGTATATAATGATAGTAATAGTACATAACATCTCATGTTATAATCATATTAATCACACAACATCCCATGTTATAAGACATAAATAATCAATCAAAAAATCACATATGATGAGAATACTGCGATTGCATTGCCAAAATCGGGACCACATGGTAGAGTGTACAAGTACATAATAGTGTCATACATCATCATCGACTAAGGGCTACATCACCCCAGTCCAAAAGAATATCAAATCAGTGTCAATACATCCCATATACAAAAGTCAGAATCAGAATGCAGTCTCCAAAAATGCGGTGTGGTCAGAGCAATCGCCGTCTTCTCACCAACGTCTACCCATGCTGTACTAAAGATGCCCTAAACTGATGGTGGTGGAGGAGGGGGAAAATGGGTGTAGAACAAACGTCGCAAATGGAGCCAGTCCTCTTCCATGGATCTCTGGGTACGCAACCAAGAAGCAACCTGCTGCACAAGTGCCAAAAGGCGTGCAGCATAGTCAGGTAACAATGGTCGAGGGTGCTGCGAAGAAGCAGGGTGGGTCTGACCCTGACACTGGCACGGCGGTGGCTGAGCTCTCTCAAGCTCCTAAATGCGCCGTGTGAGTGCCTCCTGCTGGACAACAAACGACATCAGAACGTCCTCACTAGAATACCCCATATGGAAAGGATGGTAGGGGTCGGTCGGTGGCATAACAATCGGTGGCGTCCAGAGAAACGGCTCGCTGGCTGGATCAAAAGGTGGCACAAAGAATGGTGGTGCAGGGGAAATAGCAGATGAAGACTGTGGCATAACTGGAATAGATGTCGGCACATGTCCAAAGGGATGAGCCGAGGAACCCTCTCCAGGTCGAGCTGGAGGTGTGTACTGTGCAAATGAAAAAGAGAAATCAACATGACGTGCATCGGTGGTATGAGGAGGAATAGGTGGAAGCTCATCATCCGCAGGAATCCACCCATGCTGGGCGTGCTCATCTCGTGGGTCAATCTGTGCCTCAAAAAGTGCTTGATCAAACTGTACAAGCATAGGGTCAAGGTGGGGTGCAACAAGAGGGTCAGCAGGTATATCAGCGATAAGTGGAGGATCAACATGATCAGCAGCAATAACATGGTCACCCTCCAGTAGTGGTGCATCAGCAGGGTGATCATCAATGGGTAGATCAGCAATCACAGGATCAATGGGCATGCCAGCATGAACAGGGTCATGCTCAAACACTGGGTCAGGAGCAGCTACTGGCTCAAGGGCCATGGCAGGCTCAGGATCAACGAACTCCATATCAAAATCTGCATGATCAGCGAATGCTGGGTCAACTGGGCCTACTGGGTCAACCATAGGCTGATCCAAGTGGATGAACTCTATCTCCTGGTCCGGGTCAAATCCAGGGGGAAAAACAGGGTCTGAATCCTCATCGAGGTCGTGATCGAAAGCAAATCTAGGAGCAGAGACAGCAGATGATGCCCTGTCAGGATCTGAACTGTGTGAATAGTGCTGTGCGCTTCGAGTGTGTGACGGTGCGGAGGCCACAGACTCGAAGGAGTCTGGAGCGGGTGAGTGTGCAGGTGACTCCTCAGCTGGAGCATCTGCGGGTAACAAAAGACCACCGTCATCTAGAAGGGCCTCGCCCTCAACATCGTCCTCCACGGGCTCATCATCAAACAGATCGACGTCGTCGTCAATGTCGGCGTCGAGGAGCATATCGTAATCAGGATAAACGGCCAAAGGTATGGGAGCAGGGATCTCTACGAGTGGTAGGTACCCAGCAAAAGGGCCATCAGTGGGCTCATCGACAGCGTCGGGCAGCGCAAAGGGCTGAAAGTCGTCCTCGTCTGTGCTGGTAACATCTGATGTGTGGACCTCGTGCTCTGAAGACTCTAAGTCGTTTGATACTATGGGTCTAGGGCCCGTGGTGTCCGAATCACCTGTGCCGGACGAGTCCATGGTGTCTGTAACACAAACACAAATATGTACAAATAATCAATCATACAATCAGATAAGCACATTAGTCACCAAGTAAGCAATCAAATAATTCTCCTAGTCCCACTAGCCTCCCAGCCTCTCAGACTGCTCTTCCTAGTCCCACTAGCCTATTCTCCCAGCCTCTCAGACTGCTCTTCCTAGTCCCACTAGCCTATTCTCCCAGCCTCTCAGACTGACTCCCTAGTCTCACTAGACAACTACCTCGGTCTCCTAGACCGAGCCTCGGTCTTCCAGACCGAGCCTATAAATGATAAATAAATGTGCTCAACATTTGTTTGTAAAAAGTTTTGGATCTGGACTTGAGTGGTATGCAGTGTAAAAATGTTTCCGTGAGAGCCCTAGTGATCATAGTCTAGACTCGAGAAGGAATCCTAGTTCGGTATGATCAGAGCTCTGATACCAAGCTGTCACACCCTGGCTTTGCGGAAGCGTGGTTATTTTGGTGTGACTTCTTAATACCATAGCTTAATCATAACAAGCTATATGAAATAAAAAACCATGCAAGATCATCCATTAAAATAAGTTTGAAGAGTAAAGAACCACAACATTGTCTTAACGGATATCACATCCTAACAAACATAAACAGTGTTCAAAAGTCACAACACCAACAAGAAATAAACACAGTTTAAGAACTGTGACTCGTCCAGGAAAAAGTCACATCCCTTAAACTCGGATGACCTCGAGACTAATGCAGCGGGAAAACGTGTCATACCGCGCCAGATCCTTTAATTCCCTGAAATACATGTAAGTTGAAAAATCAACAATAATGTTGAGCGAGTTCATGTGTAAGTGAGTAAATAAACCTTTGTATGTATAAAAATCCTGGTATGTAGCAAATAAGGAAAAAGAGATCACCAATGGTTTGCAAGGCCATTGATATGTGTGAAGTGCAAGTAGGAAGACTCAAACCTAGCAGATTTATGCGTTGGGTACAAAGTCACCCCGGGGTCCGTTCTGTTTGGGCCTGGGGCTGGGCTCGCTACACCCAGATAGATCTACCGCTCCTGCCCTCTCGGTCCTACCCTGAGGATTAATTGCCTCAAGTTTCCGCCTACCCACTCACATGATCTGAATAACAACCCTCCTTACGCTAACCATACCATGTAAAAGTACTCGTAATCATAGTAACATGTATTTCACCCCCGCAGTTTAGAAAACTGAAAACAGTTAGAGAAAAAGGGGACATGAACTCACAGTGGTGCGTCTCTACCAAGTATATCTCCTGATCAAGCAGCTGTGCGACGACCTACACGTACTAAATCTATTAGACGGACGGCCGTGCCTTAGCTTAAGGTTTAAGTTTTTGGGAAATAGTTAGAAAACTATTTCGTGTTTATATTTTTTTTAAATACTTGGTAATTATTCTCCTTCCCAAGGACGATGGGGGATTTAATACATGCGTGTTCGTAAAATTCAAAATACATTATTAAGTCTCACTTGATATATTTTATTTCTTACTTCAAAATATAAATATTCTTCCAAAAATAATACTTTGACAAAAATACGCGCTCATAAATATTTTCTTAAAATGCGTAAGTTACGTTTTAAAGATCAGGTGGTAATAACTATACCGTTGTAACTTATTATTTATTATGAAGGTGTTTGTATTATTTTTGGAATCGTTAACATTCGGTAATATTATTTTTACCCTAAAAATAATATTTGTATAGTTCACAAAATAATCATAGAAATTCACAAGTGTTGTTATGAAAAACATATATTCTAAATATATATATTTAAGGTTTTATTTTGTGAAAATCCCACCTCCGACACTTAGAAATTTTGTAAACAGAATCATGGCGAAATTTGCGTCTTTGAAAACAAGTTAAAAATGTATTTCTAACACTTGTGATGAAAATATTTTCAAGTGTTAGGTTTTTGGAAAAATTTCGCCAGAGTTTCCCCTGTAACTGGAGGTGGCCACGCTTTCAAGCGTATCATTTTCTTTTAAAATCCAAATCAACAATTTCCTCAATCAACAATAAACAATATTCAACTAGTTAAAATAGATATAATCGCAGAAATACATGAACTTGTGGTTTTTCCAAAATATGTAGTATCTTTCCATTATTTTTAGTGGATCTTTGTATAGATCAATTCGGTTACTTGAAAGTCTCGTTTTTAAAGAAGTTACATCTTTACAACTTCTTGTCAACTTTTACAAAAATAGTTCCTTTGTCAAAATTTTTGTGTTACACAAGTGTCTACACACTTGTGTGTTTACAAAAATCACTCTTGTTCAAGTAAAATCCGGTTTTAGAAAAATAAGATTTCCTTGACACTTGGTCCTTTGAAAATACCGCTTGTAGATCCGTAGATCTACTAGTTTACCACTCTACTTCATAAGAAATATTGATTTTACACAAGTTCATGCTTAATGTGTAGTAGTGTTCATCATTTAACCCCTTTTACACTTAAACATACTCTAGGTCATGTTTCATGGACATGACTTAGCCGGGTTAGATGACGATCCGAGCTACTACAATCATAGATCAACACTAAATAATCACAACAAAACAAGTCTTACAAGTTTTACACAACTCTATAGCTTTTATCCAACTTATTTCTCATTCTTGTAAACTTTTAGTATGTGATTTAGTATGTTCATGATTTTCACCCGACAAAGTTCATATTAACCACTTTAGAATAGATCAAGAGTGTGTTTGAAGTTACTTACTACTAGCTCGAGGCTAGGGAAGAAACTAGTCGAAGATTGGGTGGATAAAAGCAATGAGGTGAGGTCCTTCGCGTTCCGAATGCACCGAGCTGCTTTGTATGAGGTCCTTAACACTTGTATGCACTTGGAATAGGTTGAAGGAAATCGAGAATGGATGGATGGTTATGGGTGGTGTTCGGCCGAGAACCAAGAGAGAGGGAGAGAGTGTTTTGTGGTTAAGTGTTGTGATGAAATGAACATGATGGTTAAAATGGTTACTTATAGACAAAACCTTTCACAATTAACCAATGGTTTTAGTGTCTACTAGATATTAAACACATATGATTATTATAATCAACAAAGGACAAGGGTGTCCCCCTAGGGGACGAGTTCGGTTGAGGGGGGGGGGGGGGTTATCCGGTTCCATTTCAACCATTAGTTAGCCATTTAGTTAAGTAATTAGAAGGTGTAACCATTTACTAGCATGTTATGCATTGTAACGGGTGTTAGGGTATCCGGGGACCCTAACTGGTTTAGAAAAAGAAAAACAATGTGAATGGCAATATTTTTATGTTCCGAGTAAAGTCCGGTTGTTCGGTTGGATAATAATCCGTTAAAGCGCTTAACAAAGCTTTAAAGTGTCGTTAATACTATTTCTAGTGACCCAACTTATTCCCGACACTTTGGAAAGTGTCTAGTAATGTTTTTCTCATGTTTTGGCACTTATTAGTTAGCTAGATGCTGAATTTTAATTAAAGTGTTGAATTTTGTACTTAAAGTACGTTTTAGGCACATCCGGTCACTGTAATCTCATTCCTAGTGACGTAGTTCTACAACCCTTATATCCCTACACTCACCACTAGTGTAGCAAACTATCTCAGGCTCTTACAGGCCTTAGAGGCAGTACCTGCCTGGTGATAGTTATGACAGCACGTTTAATAGGTTATCCGTTCATTGTGCTACTGTGCTTTTGGTGCATCAAGGTTGTCACAAAGGTGCTGTAAGCAAAACATGGAGTGACAGCAAGTAAAGTATGATGCAAGTAAGTACATGTATCAGCATTCAAGTAGCAGTTTATCCACAAGTTCAAGTAACCACAGTAATTAAGCAGTAATTAATTATTAATTAAGTCGTACGGATACCTGGTTTAGTGAGGGTTGTCACACTAAAACCGAAAAACAACCCGAAAGCACCTCGGTTTTAACAAGGAGAAGAGCCAAGGCTCTGATACCACTTGAAGGTCCGGCTAGGGGAGGATCTAGTCGCCTAATCCTTGTGTACAAACCAACCCGGTTGTGCGGAATCCAACCGGGAAAGCAAACCGAGATCGAGATCGACAAGAACACGAGATACAAGACACGTAGATTCAATGTTTAACACACTTGTATATTTATGAGAAGAGTTCAAGTACAAGGTAATACAATATCTGGTTAACACACACACTAAAACTCTCTCTCAGTTCTCTCAGGTTCTCACACTGGTCTCACTGTGTTTCTGTTCTGTCTTCAGCCTATTTATAGCACCAGCTATGACGAAACAAGAACATGGAAAAACAGACTTGGCGAAACACAATGATCATCGACGAAACAAAAGGGCAGTCGACGAAACTGGATCAAGGTCGACGAAACAGACTTGTTTCGTCGACAGCATCTGAGTTTCGCCGACTTTTGGCTTTGGCCCAAAGCAGTTGAGGCCCATGATTGCTTGTTTTGCCGACTTGGTTCCAGCCGAAGTACAAAGGTCAAAGTCCTTTGTTGTTTCAGCCCACATTTGTTGTAGTGCACGACGGAGGAATGCCGTGACTCAAACCGAATCACGTCGAGCCGAGTTGCGTCCACAAATCATGTATCAACAACTCGCATGCAATACTTAAATGATTAAACGACATCATTGGCGCATGGTCCATATCGAAACCATCTATGATGCTTGCCTCACGTACAATATATATATCCTACAAATTTGACAAATTTGATATAAACGGTTGTACGAATTTACTGAAATCCCTTGGACCAAGCAAACCCGTCCCAACAACACGATCGTTTTCTCTTAAACATCGTACAATCCCAGTTTCTCCCCGAAACATATATTCACCAAAAACGTTTCATCCTGAAACATATAATTTATCAAAATCCTTATATTTTCAATGAAAATATATAATTTATCTCAAAAGGTATGTTTTATTCCAAAAACATTATTAAACCCTTTTAGGCGTATTCTTCCTCCAAAACATATTCAAAACAGTAAAAGAGGGGATTTAGTGACACTCACCTTTGGATGCGTATTTTTAAATAGCGCAATCCCACAGATTGATTTCTACACGTCCTATTATATGTAGGAACAATTTATAAATCAATATATCACAAAATCCTAAGTTTCTCCGTTTCTTAGAATTTTCACATAACTTTGAGATTTTCTCGAAATGTTATGGTTTTTGATTTTGTTGTCACGTTAATATATATATAAGTCCATATATATATATATATATATATATATATATATATATATATATTTAAGATTTTACGACTTGAACAATTTTATTGGTGACAGTTATCATGTAAATCCATTAACACACCCGTTTATACGTATTATATCTACGATTTGCGCGTCGTAATATATATACATAAACGTACACATACACTATTATCGAAACACGCGTAATCTCGTTATCTTATTCATTTTTTCATTTTTAAGGCATGCATACATAAAATAACTTATATGTATCAAATTTCATGCTCGACAAACAACTTACACATTAAACGCGATTTTATCGATTCTAAACGCACAAGTGTACATGCAAAGTCTAAATTTCCCACTATAATGTTAACACTTAACATATTTTCACATTCACATATTTAAATCACATAACACATTTTAACACATAAGGGTCACACAAAAATTACCCATACTAGTGTTCATTGAAAAACACGTATTTTAGTGATTCAGTAACGTTTCCGGGCGTCTGAAGTCACGTATAACCAACCAAACACCAAGTAAACTTAAAATTTCTTAAAATACTTATTTTTAAACTAAAAATATCAGTTTACTTACTAATTTAAAACAGTTTCATAAAAATCGTTC
Organism: Helianthus tuberosus; assembly: GCA_030545235.1. Lineage (NCBI taxonomy): Eukaryota > Viridiplantae > Streptophyta > Magnoliopsida > Asterales > Asteraceae > Helianthus > Helianthus tuberosus. The sequence goes on along the minus strand of JARYGA010052010.1, from coordinate 17,675 downwards.
GAAAAGCCGATTTTTGACAGTTTTAACGTATAGTTTTGCGTTAAACGTTACTATAATCATCCAAACTCGGAGTGACTTGATATTTTAACACAATACATGTTATTTACTGATTAAAATAGTGATTATAATCAGATTAGTGCAGTTTTTGTGTAAGTCACATAAATCATGCAATTTCACGTATTTTACAACTCCTAATGCACCAAGTACAACATGCAAGGCTAGTGAACATTATGAAAAAGTTATATATTATTAAACACTTCAAAATATTATTATTTTAGTGTTTATATTCTGATAAAAATTGATTTTTATCAAATCATTCTCAAATGATCATTTCTTGCTTTCATATCATCATGTATGTTCACATATGTGCATCTAATGCACTCATACAATCATCATAATCATTATTTATGATTTAATCATACCCAAGAACACATTTATATCATATTCTTACAAAAAACAACACACATATCATCATGATCATCCAATCATTCATACATAAATGCAAGTATCCTACACATTTATGAATATATGACAAAGTTTTACATGCATGCATACATATATACATACATATACACATATGAACTTCCAAAATTTCACTTTTCATGATGTCATTTTCAAATCTTGAATCACTTTTAGAACATTCCTTTATGACACATATTAATTCTTACATGCATCATACTTTTCAAGTAATCATGTAACTTTAGAATCTTTCAATAAAAATAAAAAAACATAATCATCTACACCCACACATACACTCACGACCACATATACATAGATAGATACTTCCTGTTGATGCAGATTTTGTGTCCGATGCTTGTCGAATAGATTAGTTATTATTTTACGCTGAATTTGTAATAGTTAGTGAAACGGTCAAACGAACGTGTATTGACCCGCTCGTTTGAAGTGGTCAAACGAGAGGGTTATTTGTTTGACCATGTGTGTTTGCTAGACAAATGGGTGTAGGTATAAATACCAACCCTTTGTCTCATTTGCAAAGTGAGAGTGAGAGACAGGGAGCTCATTTGTGAGAGTTCTCAGTTTGCTTTATTGTGTGGGGGGAGAGATCACCACTTGGTCTCTCCCCTGATGTATACTTCTTTGGTATTAGTTTGGTTATCGTGTAATCGGGCCGATTTGGAATGTTTTACTACCGTATTAATACAAAGTTGTTTGTTTATCATCTCTAATCTCTCCCGTCTTGAACCGATCTCACACGAATCACGGTTTCGGTCACGAAACTCGGTTCTACAATTGGTATCAGAGCCATGGTGCCTAATTTATTAAATCTAACAGTTTACTAAGTCACATGTGCTCTAGATCTGTGATTTTCGTGATTTTTGTTCAAGATCTAAAAATGGTGAAATGAAGAAAAACCCAGATTCGAGACCGAATATACGGATCTGAGCTGAGTCAGACCGTACAAAGTGTTGGGTTTTATGTTTCACACCGAAATCAACAAGTTTTCATCATCAAATATCATGTTTTTAAGGATTTTCGTCAGATCTGCAAAGTGAACAGAGGCTGTGTTCTTGAAGAAGTGGTGGCGGCTGTTAAGAAATGATAGGGTTTCCGACGAAACCCCACGTCCCATGACGAAACGAAACCCTTCGGCGAAACGAGTCGTTTCGTCAGACAATGAGTTTCGTCGTCGGCAAGATCTCAACTTCTGTTTCGTCGATCAACACACATCAACCATTTAGTTTCGTCGGCAAGATCTCAACTTCTGTTTCGTCGATCAACACACATCAACCATTCAGTTTCGTCGGCAAGATCTCAACATCAGTTTCGTCGACATCACACCAATGAGTTTCGTCGGTTCCTTACTTTCGTCGACTGAAACTGGGTTTCGATGAAATTAGTGGTTGAAGTTGGAATCGGAGAGGATGTCGGCTGTTTGGAGTTGATAGGAGTTTGAATCTCCGATGAAGATGTCGGCTGCTGCTGCGATGTTGTTCTGATTTGGGTTTCATCAGATGTAGATGATGGTTTGGAGGTTGTGTATTGTGGTGGTTATTGCAGAAAGAACAAGAATGAGGATAAATGTCTGTTGTGGCTGAATGTTGAATTTTATTTTGGGATTGTTGGATGTGTAAATCGCAGAAAGTGAAGAGGTGTCGGCTGCTGCTTCTTGTTGTATCGAAGAAGAAAAATGGGAAGACAGATAATATGCTAGCTGCTGAAAAAACATTTTTTTTGGGTGTTGACTTTTGGGATTAATGTTAATGATGATATTGGCTGCACATTTGGGCTCACAAAACATTTGGGCCAAAGCAGCCATGGGCTCACCTTGTACAAGTTGTATGGGTGGTGATTACAAGATTATTATTTACAATTTACTAAACTCAACATCAGGCCATGATAAAAAAAAACATCAGAATGATGTATGATAAATGCTGGGCCTATTATTCTCGGGTGTTTGCAAAGTTTAGTCGAACCACGCTTCTAAATGTCAACGTCAAATTTGTACGGGTTCGAAAGCGCGCCAAGCCAGTTTGGGATGATAAGAGATGATGAAAACTTGATTTTTAAGAATGTGGGGTAGTCACGGTTACCGATGCGAACGTCAAACTTGGTAACTTGACTACTATGGGCCAAAACCAAAAACAAAACGGTATGTTCACTTCCGCACGTCAATGTTTATGATTGTTATCGGTTATTCGTAAATGTTCGAAAGTATTTTGTTTATTGTCATATTCTCTCATTTGAAAACGAACGTATGAACCTGGAATGTCAATACCGGTCCTAACGAGTTCACAAAGTCTTTGGAGGGATACAAGTCGGATCCTACGGGGTACTAGGCGAAATTTCTTTATCAACTAGAATATGCAACGAAGAAATCTTTTTGTTTATTGTCATATTCTCGCATTTGGTAACGAATGAATGAACCTAGAATGTCAATACCTGTCCTAACGAGTTCACAAAGTCTTTGGAGGGATACAAGTCGGATCCTACGGGGTACTAGGGGACGTTCTTATTCAACTAGAATATGCAAAGAAGAAAGTCGTTTTCGTGATTTTTCGGAACCGAGAACATTCAGTGAAGATTGACGACAGTTCCGCTAAGTGAAGTGAATTGGTGAACATTTGAAAGTTGACGACAGTTCCTTTAAAGTGGAGGGAATCTGTTAAGGTTTAGAGATCTTACCAAAGAAATGGGGGAATAAAAATTTTCATATGTTGAATTTCTTCGGTAAATTTCTAAACGCAATCACAGGTGGTAGAGTTTGTGATTTTCTGGTGATACAAACGGTTCGGCGTGGAATGTTTTGCACAGACACGTATTTGAGGATTTTAATTAATTCTCTAGCTAGCGTGAAGGGTTTTGCACAGAAACATACAGGTATCTAAAGTCAACAGTTGTTTTAAAGCGCTATTTACTGAAGACCTGGGGGAATCTTTATGAAAGCTGATAGTTCAAGGCTGACGACCTGCAGGATTCGGTTTTGGGTTTGATGTTTCTTTGGGATTTTACAGGGATCTGGGGGTAACTCAATTCGTTGAGTTTGCAAACGATGTACTTGGTCAAGCTGACTTCCTGAGTACTGATGCTAAAGATCCGTAGTGCATTACGTGGTCAACTTCACAAAGGCGGGACAATGAGATCTGGATGTAGTTCAACTAAGCGTGCCGTTTGGTTGAGCTTGCAAGGGATACACTTGGTCTAGCTGACTTTCCTGAGTGTTGATGCTGATGATTAAAGTGCATTACTTGGTCGATTCCACAAAGACGGTTTACAGAAGACAGTTAACCAGAAACCTCTACCAATGTAGTATGCTTGAAGATCAAGACTTGATGCAGTTTTTAAAGAATGGAACCTTTATCAAATGCCGGTTGGAGTATTGGAAGATCAGCGGAAGATCGGTCAATTGAGCCTTTTGAGGAAATTGCACAACACCCAACATGGATACGCATACTTTGAGGGGGAACTATTATACAAGAAGCGTCAAGATACTACTTACCTGGATCATCGGTCAAGGGGGAATTTGTTAACACAGAGAAGATGAATACTTGACTGAAGATCGATTGCAGTTGCATTTTCGGCATTCGACAGCAACGGACAAGGGGGAATTTGTTGATGCAGATTTTGTGTCTCATGCTTGTCGAATAGATTAGTTATTATTTTACGCTGAATTTGTAATAGTTAGTGAAACGGTCAAACGAACGTGTATTGACCCGCTCATTTGAAGTGGTCAAACGAGAGGGTTATTTGTTTGACCATGTGTGTTTGCTAGACAAATGGGTGTAGGTATAAATACCAACCCTTTGTCTCATTTGCAAAGTGAGAGTGAGAGACAGGGAGCTCATTTGTGAGAGTTCTCAGTTTGCTTTATTGTGTGGGGGAGAGATCACCACTTGGTCTCTCCCCTGATGTATACTTCTTTGGTATTAGTTCGGTTATCATGTAATCGGGCCGATTTGTAATGTTTTACTACCGGATTAATACAAAGTTGTTTGTTTATCATCTCTAATCTCTCCCGTCTTGAACCGATCTCACACGAATCACGGTTTCGGTCACGAAACTCGGTTCTACACTTCCATTTTTATTTCATTCAAAAACACATTTGTTTTAAGTTTCAAGTTTGTGATTAAACTCAAGAACAATAGAAACTTCCATCATCATCAAGATCATCAAGAATCAAAAACAAGGATTTTAAAATAATTTTTATACCTTCAAGTTCTTGAATGATTTTTAGTAGAGATTTGATGATATGGGACTTGATTGTTGCTTGAAACACCTTGTAATCATTTCTAAACCACCAAAGGGACTTGAAAACACCTTGAAATGGATATGAATCTTCAGGATTGAGTCGGAAAACGAAAATGGATATGGTTCAAGGGGTGTTCGGCCGAGAATGTTCAAGAGAGAGAGACTTGTGTGATTTTGAAAAGTTTAAAATTGGTATTTGAAGGATCTTGAGTGTATAAGTGGGATTAATCATCATTCCTAGTCCTCATGTCCAACATATGGCAATTTCAATAGAGAGGTGGCCTCCCTAGCCACCACCTTACCCTCTCTATCTTGCAGATACACACACAATTACATATACATACATATATATATGTAAATTAATGTTAAAAACATGTATTTTACTGGATACCGAGTATTTTTTCTAGCGTTTTAATCTCGTTTTATTGCGTTTTAAATTATTTTTATCATTATTTAAAAATAATCACACAAAATTATTGCTGAAATAGTTACCAGTTGCCTTGACTGGCTGCGTTGACAGTATTTTGTCAAATATGCGTAGTATCGCGCGGTACACGCTCAAACTCAAAAAATAGAGTTTCTTAGCATTTTAAATTTATTTTTCCTCACGATTATGATTAAAATTACTATTCTAATCATAAGAGACTATTTTTAGGATTTTAACACTGATCGGGTGGTCATCGACGTTCGTTTCACATTTTAATCATTACGAGATAAGCGTTTATTTTATTGTTGCCAACATAAATTTTATAAATGTTTGGATTCACCAACACATTAAATATCATATATAAATATCATAATCAGTCAAATACAGGCTTTTTATCTATTCACAACACGTGTTACAAGTGTACGGTACGGCCTGAAATGCTGGGTGTCACAGTCTCCCCCTGTTTAGGGAATTTCGTCCCTGAAATTCTACACTACAGGTTTCGTTTTCGCACTCGGTGGGAAGAGATGAGGATATTTCCGCTGCATCTATTCCTGTCATTCCCAAGTGAACTTGGATCCTCGCATAGAATCCTAGTGGACCTTGACCAACTTAATCCTACTCCTCCTGAGTTTCTGGATTTTCCAATCCAGAACCTCCACTGGTTCCTCGATAAATCTCAGTTTATCGTCTACTCTAACCTCACCTGGGGGTATAATCAGCGTCTCATCGGACATACACTTTTTAAAATTGGAGACATGAAACACGTCATGAACTCCACTCAGTTCCTGCGGCAGCTTAACCCTATACGCGACTGATCCAACTCGAGATGCGATTTTGAAAGGACCTATATAACGCGGGCTCATCTTTCCCCCTTTTCCAAACCTCACAACGCCCTTCCACGGTGATACCTTCAACATGACTCGATCACCGTCCTGAAACTCCAACGGTTTCTTCCGGTTATCCGCATAACTCTTATGTCGATCCGCGACAACTTTCAACCTACTCTTAATCTGGATAACCTTGTCCGTGGTTTCCTGTATAAGCTCAGGTCCGGTCAAATGCTTTTCGCCGACTTCAGCCCAACAAATTGGTGATCGACACTTCCTTCCTTACAGGGCTTCAAACGGAGCGGCCTTAATACTAGTTTGGTAACTATTGTTGTAAGAAAACTCTGCCAAAGGCAAGTGAGTATCCCAACTTCCACAGAAATCTATCGCACACGCTCTCAACATATCCTCTAACATTTGAATGGTTCTCTCACTCTGACCATCCGTTTGAGAATGATACGCAGTACTCATGTCCAAACGTGAAACCAGCGTCTCTTGAAGAGATCGCCAAAACCTGGAGTCAAATCGTCCATCTCTATCCGAAATAATCGACACCGGTACTCCAAGATGGGCTACAATCTCGTTAAGGTGTAACTGCGATATCTTTTCCGTGCTGTCTGTTTCCTTAAGCGCCAAGAAATGAGCAGACTTTGTTAATCGATCCACAATTACCCATATCATATTATGTCCCCGTGACGTACGGAGTAACTTGGTGATAAAGTCCATCGTAAGATGTTCCCATTTCCACTTAAGAATCTCTGGTTGCTGCAGAAGCCCAGATGGCTTCTGATGTTCAGCTTTAACCTTTGAGCACGTCAGACATTTACCCACATAGACCGCAATATCTCTCTTCATATTGGGCCACCAGTACAACTCTTTGATATCCTGATACATCTTGGTAGAACCAGGTGAATGGAATATCTGGATTTATGAGCTTCGTTCATAACTAGTTCACGTAGGTTACCTCTAAGTGGTACCCAAACTCGATTCATGAAGTACGTCACTTCATCCGCTTTTGGTATCAGTTCGCATTCTAAACCTCTCAAACCTTCTCTTCTCAGGATTTCATCCTTCAAAGCTTCTCGTTGCGCATTACGAATTCGATCGGTCAAACTCGTCTGTATGGTTAAGCCCAAAGCGCGCACACGTAGAGGATTCTCCCGCTCTTTCCTACTGAGCGCATCTGCAACAACGTATGCTTTTCCCGGGTGATAACGGATATCACACTCGTAATCATTGAGTGACTCTACCCAACGTCGTTGTCGAATGTTGAGCTCCTTCTAATCAAAGATGTGCTGGAGGCTCTTACGGTCTGTGTATATTGTACACTTCGTGCCATACAAATAGTGTCTCCAGATCTTCAAGGCAAGCACAACAGCTCCAAGCTCCAAATCATGCTTCGTGTAGTTCTTCTCGTGCACTTTCAATTGTCTGGATGCATAGGCTATCAATTTGTCCCTCTGCATAAGCACACATCCAAGGCCCAAACGTGACGCACCACAGTATACAATGAAATCATCATTTCCCTTAGGAAGGGAAAGAATAGGTGCACTACACAACCTTTCCTTTAGTGTCCGAAAAGCTTCCTCCTGCTTTTCCGTCCAATCAAACTTTCTATCCTTCTGGGTCAATAGCGTCAAATGCTGCGCTAATCGTGAGAAATTCTCAATGAATCTCCGGTAGTATTCTCAATGAATCTCCGGTAGTATCCAGCAAACCCTAAGAATTGTCGCACCTCCGACGGAGTCTTTGGCGCATCCCAATTCTTGATCGCCTTTATCTTTGATGGATCCACATGTATACCTTTCTCATTTATGACATGTCCGAGAAAATGAACTTCCCGAATCCAGAATTCACATTTAGAGAACTTGGCATACAACTTTTCTTCCTTCAGCAACTCCAAAATCAACTTTAAATGATGCTCATGATCTTCTTTGGTTCGCGAATAGATAAGTATATCGTCGATGAATACTATCACGAATTTACCAAAGTAGGGTTTGCATACCCTGTTCATGAGATCCATGAACATAGCTGGCGCATTAGTTAAGCCAAAAGGCATGACTAAAAACTCATAATGGCCATATCGTGTTTGAAAAGCTGTCTTCAGAATATCTTCGTCAACGACCTTCAACTGATGATATCCTTAACGCAGGTCATTCTTTGAGTAGTAACTAGACCCTTGTAGCTGATCAAACAAATCGTCATTCCTCGGTAGAGGGTACCGATTCTTGATAGTCAACTTGTTCAGCTATCTGTAATCGATACACATCCTGAAGGATCCATCCTTCTTCTTCACGAACAAAACAGGTGCACCCCAGCACGAAAATCTTGATCGAATGAAACCTTTGTCTAGTAGCTCTTGAAGCTAAATCGACATTTCTTTCATTTCTGACGGTGCTATCTGTAAGGAGATTTTGCAATCGGTGCAGCACCGGGAACTAGATCGATTCAGAATTCGATTTATCTCACAGGGGGCAATCCAGGTAAGTCTTCAGGAAAAACTTCTGGATAATCGCGAACAATAGGAATCTCCTCGATCCTCCTACATTCGGCCTTTGTATCCACCCTGTTGCCCAAAGTTCATTCAGAAATGTGTAAGTCTTTGGGGCTTTCTAATCTCTTTTCACATTTAAACTGAGGGGGGTGTTAAAAATACAGTTTAAATATTTCTTTATTTATTTTTATTTCTTTCCTTTTCTAATATTTTTGTGTTTTATTTGTGAGGTACTTTGGGCACTTCATTTGGGCTTATAGCCATTAGAGTTAATTTGGGCTGCTGGCATTGGGCTCCCGTGTTTCTTGGTGGCTGCTTAGGGTTTGTCCCCTTATAAAAAGATGGATGGTTCTAAGTGCTGGACATACGAGCTCTTCATTTCTTCTCGGTTACATCCTCTTGGTCGCTGGTCTTCTTGCCTATCCTCACACGTACATTCATGAGTCTAGAGTTTATTCTCATCTTGTATTGATCATCCTGTTGGAGATCTCTTGCTTTGCTTATCATTCTGTGATGACTGGTTCATCCACTCTTTGTATCTGTTTCTGATATTTCATAATAAAACTGTTTTGTTCTTTTAATCTTTGAGTTCTGACATGGTATCAGAGCTCCGAGGTTGAGTCGGTGCTCTGGTCTTCTTCCGCTGCATATCTTGAAGGTCTGATTCACTGTGAAACAATCTAGGGTTTTCGAATCGGAGGCAAAAGTTATTTTCCGGTAAACTTGAGGTCTTGGTAGTCCTTAGGGTCTGCTGACTTCAATCCGTGGAGTTTCCCCTCTCTTGTCGCTGCTGTGTTTGAAACCCTAATTTCTAGGGTTTGGTCATTCGGTTTCTGGAGTACTGGGATTTGGGAGAGGCGCTGCTTTCGTGAGATTGAAACCCTAATTTTGGGTTCTGCTCTGGTTTTCTTCTTGAAGAAGGTTCTCGTTGGTCCCTCTTAGAGCAAACTAACAAGACTTGTGCTTGGTTTTCTGATCAAGTGCTTGTAACCCTAAGTGAAGGTTACAAGCCTGATCTGCTTGAGTTTACGCACCCGCTGTGAGATCGTTCTCTCTCTCTCTCTCTTTTACTGTTTTGTTTCACATCACTGAGTCTTGTGTCTAGGCATATTGATACCGGGTTATAGGCAAGACCGGCTTGATTTGGGACACAGAGAGGGTACACTCTGTTGCATTTTTGGTCTATCTGTTGTCTTGTGGTTCCCTGGATATCGTCTGCGAAGGCACCTTGAGTGACGAACCTCTGATCTGACCTCTGTCAAGGATTCGCCGGGTTTGTTCTGTGTTTATCTATGAGTATTATCTGTTTGTGTTTCTTTTTCTTTCATAACACTGTGTTATATTACCTTGGTGCTACTTGTTTCTGTGTTGCTTCCTTGTGTTCGTACTTGCTTGTCTTTGTTGGCTGCCTTCCCTGTTTTAAATGGGTGATAAGTCTGAGCCCACTGTCACTTTGGTTAGCAAGCTTGATGCTAGTGATCCTTTATACCTACATGCTAGTGATTCAAGTGGTCTTACTATAGTCAATATAAAATTAAAAGGAACTGAAAACTATGTGGTCTGGTCAAACGCTATGAAAATTGCACTAATGGCAAAAAATAAGTTAGGCTTTATTGATGGTACATGTGTTAAGTCTAAAATTGATGATGTTCTAGCTAGTCAGTGGGATCGCTGCAATTCTATTATGTTAACTTGGATCTTGAACTCTTTTTTTGATGAATTATATTATGGACAAGTCTACTCAAAGCTTGCTTCTAAGGTTTGGGATGACTTAAAAGATACATATGATAAAGTAGATGGGCCAGTTGTGTTTGGTCTGTATCAAAAGATCAATTCTGTGAACCAAAATGGTGCTAGTGTGTCTGTTTACGTATTATCATAAAATTAACACAATGTGGAAACAATTTGATGCCATGCTTCAATTACCTTCCTGTACCTACAATGCTTCTACTAAGTTTAATGAGTTTAATCAATTAATCAAGCTTATGCAGTTCCTAATGGGATTAGATGACATTTATCAACCTGTTAGAACCAATCTATTAACAAGAGACCCTTTACCCACTATAAAAACTACTTTTTCAATCATTTCTAGGGAAGAATCCCATAAAGGATCAAACAATGTTTAAAAGTTTCCTAATGTTGGTTTTGTTGCAAAAACAAGTAATTTCAATGATAATAAGAAAAAAATTAACAAAGGCCCTAATCCAAACCTTAAGTGCTCTCACTGCAATAAGATTGGTCATACTATTGATAAATGTTTCGAACTGCACGGTTATCCTTCAAACTATAGACAAAAACCAAACCATAATAGTGATCAGTGGCCTAGATCCAACAACTCTACCAGTGGTGGTACTAGTTCTTCTATGAATGACTTTGTGAATGATAAAAAAGCTAGTTCTTTGAACTCTTTGACTGCTGATCAGTTTTCTAAACTGTTAGGAATGCTGAATCAAAATAAAACTGAGGACACAAATAAGTCCAATGTAGGAGGTAAATGTTTTAGTTCCTACACTTCCTTTGAATACTACAATAACACCTTATGTTTCAACTCAAAAACCTCTTCATCACAGAATCAGTTCTAGATTATAGATTCTGGTACAAACCAGCATATGGTTATGTCTAGCAAAAACATGTTTAACCTTGTTGATATGTCTGAATATAATATAAACGTTAAACATCCAAATGGAATTGTTGCTAAAGTCACCCAAATTGGTTGTTTTAAATTGTCAGATTCTGTTATTCTAAAAGATGTTTTTGTTGTCCCTAAATACTGTGTGAATCTCATTTCTGTGTTTAAGCTAGCTAAGGGCAATAAGCTTAGAGTGATATTTGATGAAAATACTTACTATATTCAGGATTTATGCTTAAAGAAAACCCTGGTGACTGGTAGACAAATCGAGGGTCTGTATTTCTGTGGTAACTCCTTCAGTTTTGGTTTTTCTTGTTTGAGTAAGACTGGAAATATAAAGCTCTGGCACTCTAAACTGGGTCATCCTGCAGAACAAGTGTTAAATGTTTTAAAAATGAAGTCCGAGTCCAATGAGATTAAGCCTTGTGATATATGTCGCAAAGCTAAACAACATAGGGTTCCCTTTCCACTTAGTGACCATAGGTCAACTAAAGTTTGAGACCTTGTTCACCTAGATGTCTGGGGTCCTTACAAAGTCACTAGTACAGAAGGGTACAAGTATTTTCTCACTATTGTTTATGATTTTACCAGATCTGTGTGGGTTTATTTGATGAAATCAAAATCTGAAGTTTATGAAAATATACAAAGCTTTTACAATCCGATTAAAACTCAATTTGAAGTAAATATCAAAGTGTTTAGAAGTGATAACGGGTCATAAATCATTAATTCACAAATGTCTGCATTTGTAAAACTAAAGGGAATTATTCATCAAACTTCATGCACATATACTCCACAACAAAATGGTGTTGTGGAGAGGAAACACAGACACCTGCTAAACATTGCAAGAGCTTTATTATTTCAGTCTAAATTACCGCTGAAATACTAGTCTGAATGTGTACTCACTTCTTCCTATTTAATTAACAGGCTCCCTTCTTCTGTGCTACATGGTTGTTCTCCTTATGAAATGTTGTTTGGCTTTAAACCTTCTCTTGATCAGTTGAAAGTCTTTGGTTGTCTATGTTTTTTTACTGTTTTAGATAACTCTGATAAATTTGATGAAAGGGCTGAAAATGTGTTTTCATGGGATACTCTAATTTTAAAAAGGGATATAAAGTCTGGAGTCGAGATAAAAAAAAACATCTTCTCTAGGGATGTCAACTTTCATGAATCTGTGTTTCCTTTTAAAAACGAATCTTGCCTTGATCTAAACAGTCCAAACAACTTAAACCAATTAAACTTTTTTAACAACTTTGATTCTTCAAGTGATACAAATCCCGATGATGAAGAGAAGGGTTCCATTGATTCAACTACTGTGACTCAGCAACACAGTAATGTAGTTGAATCAACTATTGATAATGATGCTCAGCAATCATCAGGAACTGATGATGTGTCTGAGAGTAATGAGTTCGTGGGTGTTGGAACTGAACTTATGAGGGCTGAGTCTAGTAGTGTTAATGATGAGTCAAACCTTCCTGAGGGTACTCAAAATATTAGAAGATCTACTATGTGGTACCTGCGGAAAATCCACAGTCATCCTGATTTATCAACTTGCCGCTTTGGATTACTTGTCAAATTTCGGGATGAAATTTCTTTCAAGTTGGGGATGATGTGACAACCCGAGTTTTTCAAGGCCTTTCCTCGACACGTTACTTGTTTCACAACGTGTTTTCATAATGTGCCCAGTTTGTTGTATGATTGAGGTTGTGTTATGTGTAACTGTTAATGAAATTTACTTAGGAATAGTTTATAGTTCATGTCCTCGACAACTCACATGCGACGAAACTCTTCTTGACGAAGTATATATTCGTCACAACTAATGTTCGGCGAAATATAAGTTTCATCGTCAACCATACTCGATGAGGTATGGGTTTTTCGTCGCCGGTTTTTCGTCGCCAAAAGGGCCTACGGCCCAAGTAAAGCCCAGCTCGGCCAAGAGAGGCCCGACCGCCCCAAACCTCTATTATATTTAGTACGTATTATTTTTCATAACACAATTACAAAACAAAACCCAACCCTCCTCCCAAGTGTGCGTGCGGCAGTAGAAGACCCCCCCATCAGAGCTCTTTTATCTTTAAAGCATTACCTCTCATGTCCTTGTATTTGATCGGTATGTTAACTTGCTGTTCATGATTATGATTCTTGACTGATTATTTGCGTAATGATTATGATTATCGGTGTTATAAACATGTGTTGTTATGAGATGCATGCGAGATAAAATCCGGGCCTGAGTATTGTTCGTAAATGATTAGAACGATGATTGCTAGTTTTATTATTGTATGATGATTGCTAGTGTTATTATTGTATGATGATTGCTAGTTTTATTATTGTATGATGATTGCTAGTGTTATTATTGTATGATGATTGCTAGTTTTGTTATTGTATGATGATTGCTAGTTTTGTTATTGTATGTTGTTAAACAAAGAATATGAACTAGGGTTATGCTATACATCCTGTTGAATGATTGTTGATATGGTGTATTCAAGATTATAAGCATGTAATAATTTGTTTGGGCATGTTCAGTTATTAATTCATGGTTAGGTATAAATGTTGTATGTGATTATATGATGAGTGACAATTGTGTGTTTGGGTTTAACAGAATAATGGTTAGAAGCATTAAGATAAAATAGTGAATTTGAATCGATAACATACACACCCACTTTAGGTTATTGAGGTAAACTATTACATACGAACCGGGATGGGCCGGTTGTAAATAACAGGCTGCGTAAACTAGAGGCCCATCAAGGTCCCCGTGGGCTGCAATGGGTTTGGGAAGTATGGGCAGCCGCATAGCAGTTGTGCTGGGCTCAGATGCAAGCAGCTCAGAACAACTCAATTTAGTTGGGCCGGAGACCAATGCGCTGCATGAAGTTATTAATGTGTAGGCCGAATGAAACTGTTGATGCAGTGGGCCGCCTAAACAGTTTAGAGGCTGGGTTACATTGGTGAACTACATAGTGATTTTAGGCCCACATAGTGTATTGGGCCATGCACTACGTCTGGGCTGGAGAACTTATGGATCGCACGAACTGAATTAAACGCACGTGTGTTGGACTACACACACACATTTAGTAGCTTGGGCCACGAGGCCTGCTGGGTAGTTCACTCTCGTCAGGCCCCGAACCAACTAGTTGCACATTCGTAAAACAAGCCGCACACTTGTTTGGGTCTTATTTTTGTTGGGCCGTACATTGTTGATGAATTTCTATGCATCATGCTTAACTGTTAAGATTAGTGTATGGGGTGACGAATGCTAATACATGTATTTTTGTGTATTACTTGTAAATGAGTGTGGATACGTGCGGTGCTTGTATACAAACTAATTGTTATGTGTAACCATCATAGGGCTTGGTTGATCAATTTTGTTAAACAAGTAACTAATCTGACCGAGCAAACCAAAGGTGACTTCATTTCTCTTGAGCATGCGTCCCGGTGGGTGGGACAGTCATTGGGTATCCCTGAGAGGGATAGGTTTTTGGGAAAATCAATTGGGTATTCCTGAGAGGAATACGTCTTGTGTGTAAAATCGGGAATGTTGGATAATATACTCATCCTATCATCTTTAAGTCTCATCTTGTTTGTTACCTGAGAGGGAACAGAGTATTAGTTGGTTGCGCTATCTATGTTTGGCACCCTCACCCCGTACCTAAGAGGACGGGTGTGAACTAATGAATCATTCATGCCCAATGCTTTGATAGGAGCATTGGGGAACGGGCAAAATAAATCTGGAGCTGTCTTATATTCGAGGTATTATCAACATTGTAATCAATGAATGGAATTAAACACTTGGTAACTAACGTTTTCGAAAAACTATGAACTCACCAGCGTTGTCTGATATACTTATGTGAATGCTCGCATGTTATAGGTATGTGTGGATGTGGAACTTGCTGTCAGGGATGCTGGAGTGGTCATGGGTCGAGATACATGGAATCGCGGGACGAGTCTAATGGTTATCATACATATGGTTTATGAAACACTTAGCTAATAATTTATGCTTCCGCTGAATACGATGATTTGTAATTACTGTAATATTTTATATTTACGACTGAAAATTTTATTTAAAATATTGTATGAGTTCAATGTGATTGGTGGCTAGATCCTGGTACGTCACACGCCTCGCGGGGGTTTTCCGTTTGGGGTATTTTTGGGGGTGTGACAGTTTGGTATCAGAGCCACTGGTTATAGTGAACTTGATTTTAAAAATGTTTTTATAAAACCAGACTATAACCGAACAGTTCTGAACACGTGAATACGACCATGACACTCAGCTCCAGTTTGCAAGGTTCGTCTTTTCATCTGTGGTATACATTACATTAGTAGTGTACATTTGTTTATGATGTAGCATACAAACATACACTCGTCACTATAGCATGATCACATGAATTGCTTGCTTACATTATGATGCGTTGATAGCATGTCACAGCCCTTAGATTTCTGTGATCTTATCGTTTTGATAACCTCCGTTTGGCATTCGAGTTTGAGGAACCATTTGACATGAGTTAGGAGGAACTAAGATGAGCATGCAAATCGCCATATTATTGTCGGTGCACACATAATAATAATGTGGGGTGCATGTGAGTCCCAGTGGGAATTAACGAGTGAAAAAGGGGTTCTGATCCGTTATTCGATCAACGGGAAATATAACAAACCTATAGGGGTCATAGCAGTGAATGTCTCCTACTCGAACGTGATCTTTTCACTCCTCTCTGAATCCTTTCGAATCTCGATGCTATTCAGTATTGCCTGAACACCCATCTAAACGCCTAGCAAACTGTGTAGAATGTTAGGTGCTTGTACGAACGTCTTTGTGTTGGATGTCGCAACGTCGAATGATTGGTCTATACCTTTCTCACCTTTCTTCGTTTGCTAGAACTTAACGTGTTGACGTCTTACATCCCGAAGTGAGATCACTTCTACAACACTCTCGCAACATACCATGTATTACTCAATCAACTTGCAAGAACGATGGACAAGAGGATGAGTGTAGTGCCTTACCGACCTCAGTATTCGGATGACCCTGGTTACCAGCAACGAACACCAACAGATTGACTTCAACCGAATCCCTAACCCTAGTCAGCGACTTATGGGAGTCAACTCTTACGAATTAATCGGGACATAAGCGATGACAACAGATTATAGTGTGGAATGTGTGACTACCAGCACAGTGAGTAGCGCGATAGGACGTGGCACAGAATGTGAAAAGATGGACTTGGTTGGTGAAAGATCGTAGGGCTCCGTTTCAAGCAACGACGTTAGAGACAACAGTCACCACGACATCAAGGTATTTGTAACCATGGCCTACAGTATGGAAACGAAGGTGCCTACGACATGGATTGGCCGTTGTTGGAATCAAGACGATAACAACCAAGGGAACGAAGACAATAACAACACTGGGCATGATGCTCGTGGAAGGGCATTTCGGATTGGCGTGGGCGACGCCAGGATTATAGCAACATGGTAGCTTGTATGGGTAGCTAATCGCTTTGTCTCTATTCTGCTTAACCCTGATGTTTCTTGAAACTGAACCTGTTGTGGAATTGGCTGATGGCAAGTCAATTGAAACTTCATATGTTCATTGGGATGCAAACTCGACCTTGTGGGGAAAGTGTTCGACATCGACCTTCTTTCTACTACCCATGATAGTTTTGATGCAGTAGTCAGTATGGATTGGTTATCCAGATATCGCGCAGATATACCCTGTGAGGAGAAAGTTGTCGTCTATCATAAAGTATCCAAGTGGTGCAGAGGTTAGCATCAATTCAACAATGAAGGCCAGAAGTGTCCACGGAAGGATTACCTCGCTATGTTAGCACTCGTTACTGATGTTAAGGCTAAGAAAACAGGATCGAGGATCCACCAATTGTTGGTGATTTCTCCCTATGTGCTAACCGAAGAACTATCAGGTTTACCTTCACATCGTCAGGTGGAATATCAAATCGGTATCATGTCAGAAGCAGCCTTTATTATTAGTACTCCTTATTGTCTCACATCAGGAAAGTTGCAGGAACTGCCTAATCAACTTCATGAACTATTGGACAGGAGTTTTTTCGGACCTAGTTTTTTCGCTTTGGAGAGCCCCAGTTATATCCGTAAAGATAAGCCTTTTCGTATGTGTACTGATTATCGGGAACTTAACAAGGTGGCAGTTAAGAACCGCTTGCCTCGACCATGTATTGACAACCTGTCGACCAGTTGCGAGGGACAAGCTTCCATTCGAGGATTGACTAACGAACCAACTATCATCAAAATGCTCTTAGAACGGCATATCAAATGCAATGCGGCCATTTCCACTTTGTACACCATGATCATTGAGTTAATCAACACACCAGCAGCTTTATGGACCTCAAGAATCGACCGTGTTTGTTGATGACATTTTGAATCATTACCAGGAGAAAGGAACAACATGGGCAGTATTTGTATCCTATTTTGGAGCTCCTAAGGGAGGAGCCACTCCGCGCGAAGTCTTGTTAGAAGGTAACTTTTGGATTCGAGAGTTACATTTTTGGCTATATAAACAACGAAGTGGGAATACACGTGGATCTCGCTAAGATCCATTTTGTTAGAAACTGATCGACACCAAAGATCCCTTCG
>JARYGA010052009.1:0-16704 GCA_030545235.1 Helianthus tuberosus | reverse complement strand
GTTCGTATTTGTTTAAACTTGTGTTTTTAATTCCGGATAGCCTACTTTTGATTAAAAGTGTGTTTCGCAGGGTTAGTGAAGTTTAAGGAGCTATTTGGAAGCTTTACGGGCTACTGGGGAGACAAAACGGACCACCGGGACGCGAATCGGGTCAACCGGGATCACAAGACATGTAAAATGAAGAACAGGAAATGCGTGCATCGTCGCCGACGCCGTGGAAGGCCGTCGGCGACGCCCTCGTATAAATGTCGTCGGCCAGAAGTCTCCGTATCCAGTGATTTAAGCCGTCGGGTGATTTCAGGGACTTAAGGCACCGTCAGCGACGGCTTCAACTTCTTCAGTAGCGGAATTTGTGTGGTGGGTTGTTGGGAAGGAGTTTAAACTTTCTTTTGACTCATGAAACGAGGGTAACACTTCATATTGAGTTTGAATATTGTTCTTGGAGCCTATTATCATCACCACTTCAATTCCAATCCATTCCATCACCCACAATCATTCGATTTCACCATATCCTAGTTCCATCAATCCATCTATCCATTCATCACCATCACTTCACCCCAAAACCTAATCATCAATTCCTCCATATCCAAAGCTTCAAGATGACAATGTTCAAGTTCTCAAGTTCCGGTGATCGCGTTCGTTCTTCCATGAGCGGCTAAATTCTTGGAGGTTTCACCCCGGTGTAGTGGATTGTAAGTCTAGGGTTTGAACAATGTTATTAGTTTGATTTTATGACATGTTGCTAGTTAATTTTGAAGCCTATGACAATTGTCTTGCATTTGTATTGAATTCATAAATTGTCGAGTGAAGATTAAATTTGCCTTTATGAAATGTTTATGTGCATTCATGCCTTGTCTAGGTTAGGATTTACATGTTCTAGGTAATGAGTCCGTTCTTTGTAACGTCGATAGCTATTGGCACCTAAGCCTCGCAACACTAAATTCATTAGTCACTTTTGCAATTTAATCAAATCTAAAACATGTAGAAACCCTAGGATTGGAATTACCGAACCGGGTGTGAACCTTGTTCCAAATCATTGTTTTATAATCGTTAATTAAAGTTTTCTTACAATCTTTCAAGTTCTAGTAGTTACTTAATCAAACCAAAATTCTTGGTTCATTCCAACATCTTTTCCAAACAAACAAAAATTCATAAAAATACTCTAGTAAGCTTCATAATTGTGACAACTTTAAGAATCAATCAAGTCCATTCGCAAACCACAAACTCTTCGTGGTTCGACGACCCCTTGCTACCACTAACTCATTGTTAAGGGTAATTAGGGCATATAAATATTATCTTTGACCGGAGCACGACACTCCGATCAAATTTTGGCGTCGTTGCCGGGGAGTTCGTGCGCTTTGTGTTTGGATACTTGCTTGCATTTTTTATGATTAACTGTTTAAAGTGCTTAGTTCTTTTTGTAATTTTTCTTTTTTCCTTGTTACGCGAGGTGTGTTATTTGTGCAGGTCACAGGTAGTGCATGCATACAAGGAATTCCGGGCGAACATCACCGTTAGTCTACGAACCGAAAATCGAACGAGTAGCAAGAGGAAACCTAGCAAGCCAATTACAGGCAACAATTGTCTCTACTCAAGTCACCCAAAACTCATCCTCAACACCATTCGTAGAACCCAATTCAATGGCACACCAAAATTCGAACCAAAACCTCAACCAAAACTGTGACACCCTACTTTTCAGGCCGTACCGTACAATTGTAGCACGTATTGTGAATAGGTAACATGACTATATTTGACTGATTATGATGTTTATATGTGAAATTTAGTGTATTGATAAAATTAAACTTTGATAAAAATTATGTTGGCAACGGTAAGATAAACGCTTATCGCGTAACGGTTAAAATGCGAAACCAACGTCGGTGACCAACCGGACAGTGTTAAAATCCTAAAAATAGTCTGTTATGATTAGAATAATAATTATAATCCTATTCATGAAGAAAAATAAATTAAAACGCTAAGAAACTCTATTTTTCGAGTTTAAGTGCGTACCGCGTTATGCAGCGTGTATACCGACAAAATACCGTCAACACGGCCCGACAAGGCAACTAAAAATCATCTTAGCAATAATTTGATAAGTTTATTCTTAAAGAATGACAAAAATATATAAAAACGCTTAAATTCCTATTTTTGCGATTTTAAACGTGTACCGCGCAACACAGTGCGCATACTGCCAAATACCGACAACGTAGCCAGTCGAGGCAACTGGTAATTATTTCAATAATAATTTTAAGTGATTATTTTTATATAATGATAAAAATAATTTAAAACACACTAAAACGGGATTAAAACGCTAGATAAAATACCCGGTAATCAGTAAAATACATGTTTTTGAGCTAATATACATATAATATATGTATGTATAGGTGGAGTGTGAGAGGAGAATGAAAGGTGGCGGCCCTATGGCAGCCCACCTCCTTCAAATTTAGCCATCTTGTGCCAAGTGTTTCCTTGGAAATGAAACTCATCATTTAAAAACATTCTTTCATGCATAATACTTCACATTTCCAGATCAAAAACTCCTCTCTCTCTCTCTTCTTGAACACCTACGGCCGAACACCCCCATAACACACCAACATTTCAATTCAAAAATCAAAACACAAGTTGTCATACCCCGTTATTTCCATGTTTTACCGGTGGGCCCGGTAGGGGAGTATCGTGATGTAGTTAATATCATCATAGTCAAACAACACAATATTTAAATGCACAGCGGAAGCAAAGATAGATATATTTCAACCAAACAAATTGTAATATCAAGTATCACAAGATAGTTGAAAATAATCCACAGGTGGATCAAATAAAAAGGAAACATTTTTCAATAGTTTTTGTGTCATCCAAGCTTGCGAGACTTATTGTGGATGCTAGGAGAAAGCCAGCCTATTTCGAGTAGTACCTTCACTTAACCTTTTTGGGAAAATACGTCAGTTTACACTGGTAAATACAATTAACTGACTCATTTTGAAAAGGTTTAATAAAATTCATTTGGATGCATGTGGCACAAACTTTTATAACTTGGGATAATTATTTGAATATAATACTTGTAAAAGAATTACATGTTTCTCATGCGTTCAGTAGCCCGGTTCGTGTCGGGTTAAAGATCAATAGACACACCACATTATTTATTTAGGCACTGAGGGGTGTACGCCTACACCCTGTGCTTAGGTCGTGGCCATTTCGTAAAATGATGCCAAGGATATCCGGGACATGGTCTAACCCCCCCAAAGGCTTTAAGCAAACAAAACATTTTCAAACAGGATATTTCAATGATTTAACTTCATACAATTAAAGATGCAATATCCGACCAAGCGGTATTTTATATACCGTATCCCAAGCCCGTATAGGGAAAATAAGTTAAAAGTATTTACCTTTGCAAGTAATAATCACAACAAGCAAGTGCACGTAGCTTTTACAGGGTCTCCTATTCTGGAACGAAAGTTTATAATTATCTATTAGAATCCTAACGGGCCTTTAATTAAGCCTAAGCTTAGACCGGTTAGTTTTAAAGGAAGATACGGCTCGAACGCATGATTAAGCGAAGACCGGAATAGAATGTGATTTAGACCCGAAAAGTTTGAAGACTTGTATAATATGGGTAAACTAAACACATTCTGGATTTTGAGATAAATATGATAAGGTTCGACCCGTTTTAAACTCATACTATGTGTTTAATACGCGTAAAAAGCCGTTTTAAGCGATTTCCGTGTTAGATAGGAAATCTGAGTTTTCTGATCAGGTTATAAAGTTCAACTTACTTCATTTATTATATAAAATCAGTAGCAATTGAATTGGTGTCAAAATATTGTGTAAAACTCATTTTACACGCAAAAGGGTATAATCGGTAATTACTGAATTAAGGCAATAACCTTAGGTTATGATTAGTTTAAAAATAATTAAAAATCTTCAAAAATCCCAAAATATTATATTACATCAGTGGGTAAAAGGTTTGGTGTCAAAAATTGGGTTTAGATAGGCTTTACGCTAATTACGTCGTTTAATTAATAAAAAGCTTTCTAATTACGCTATTGAGCATAACTCCTAATCTAGACCTCCAACTGATGTGAAATTTTAGGGACATGTTTATAATTCAGTAACAAAGATTATTGTCCTTTCACTTTTCCAAAATTCTCGTTTTAAGGTCAAATGGGCATATTGGTCAACATTAGGCATTTAACGGAAACATCGGACAATCAACGAGTCAAGTAGTATAAACGCAGAGGGCTATACTATCATACAAGCTGGTCCTAACAGAGCTATAAGGTAATTCTAAATCATGCTACTACGGGTCAGAACTAAATGTCAAAGCAGGAGTCAAACTATGCGACTTTCGGTTCCGAACCGGGCCTAAACTGAAAATTGTCGGGTCGAACATGCTTAGACATGTTCTTACATTCATTACTAAGTTATATGAGTGATAAAATAGGTTACACGCCTTCTACATTGTTAATTATGCGTTAATTTGAAAATTAAGTTTCTTTTGACTTTTTCGGATTAAGTTTGACCCGACATTTGACCTAGTTAGAGCGGGAATCAGAGGGTGCCCTTTTAAGGGTTTAATACCCACATAAATACCAACTTATAACAAATTTTAATTTGGCTAAACACCAGGCCATTGGTGATTAAACGATAAGTCAAACCTTAATTACGACGGTTTGACTTTAAGCTAATTAACTAAGTAAAACACGATTAAGGAAGGTTAAGGATACTTACCAAGGTCCTATGCACGACTAGTGATGCTTAGGGAATGGCCTTGAGCTCCAGAAATGATCAGAAGTTGAGTTGGGAATGAATGATAAAAAATGAAACAATGTGGGTCTTTATATAGTGATCTTGATTGCTTGTGATCATGACAAACAACTCTAGGATTGATCCCTGATCAATAACAAGTGTCCCTAGTGCCTAAGAACTAGTTTGTGCTGCCCATTGTAATGAAAAATGGAAATGTAAGTCGGTTAACTCGTTTTAACAGGCAGCTGTCAAGTTTTCTGTTACTGGGACTGTCTTACGGACCGTATGCTAAAGATCTTGCGGTCCGTAAGACCTCTTACGGACCATAAGACCAAATCTTTGCGGTCCGTAAGCCTTTACCAGAAGGCAAAAACTTGTGACCTTTCAAGCTTCGAACAGGCAACTAGATATTACGAATTTGGGCCTCTATTATCAGTATGGGGCCTCTTGATTGGGTCCTGAACAGTTTACACCACCTTGCCATGTTTTAAAGTTTTCCTTGGATTCTTTTAAAAGGCCATAAACGAAGATTGTCGTGCACATCCTCATAGGATCCCATTCTTTACAAATTGGAATCAATCATTGTTAGTATTAACCGGATTAGGATGCTTATCAGATGTTTAAAACACAGGTTAAGGGTTGGGATTTATACATAGGTCGCTCAGAGGTATGTATTAACATGTCGACGCTTTTAACCCCTCGTATACGAATTTTATCATAACTTTCTCATATGATAACAAAACTTGGTGAAATTTTTATCATGCATTCTAGTGAGCATAACTAAGCGTTATAAAGCTTCGGGTTAGCTAAAAGGCCACTCAGAGGTATACTTTAAACATTTTGACACATTTAACCCCTGTAGTTTGTAATCTCTCCCTTTCTTTCACAATTAGCTTCGTATGATCCATGATTCATTCGTTTAAGGGTATAAACATCATGTAGGGTTATTGTAAGGTATATTTATCCATTGTTGACATTTTGAACCCTTATATTCACATACTTTCTTTGTTTGTCAACTTTTAGTCCTTCTAAGGAAATCCTTTACACATCTTAAGCCCGTGACACGTGTCGATATAATTTTGGACATGAAATTTCGAGGTGTCACACAAGTGCTACTCAAGGTGATCCCAAGATTGTGAGAAGGTTTGAAAGTGATTTCAAGCAAGAACAAGTCTCATATCACCATCTATTCTCAAAAACCCATCTAAAATCTTGAAGGTATAAAGTTTATTTCATAAATCTTGTTTTGATTCTTGATGATCTTAAATAATGATGGAAGTTTCTCTTGTTCTTGAATCTAAACATAAATTTGAAACTTAAACAAATGGGTTTTTAAAGAAAAATGAAATGGAGGAGTATGTATGTATATGTATGGCCATAGGTATATATGTGTGTGTAAGTAATTGTGTTTTTTTATTTTTGTTGAAAAATTCTTGAGTTACATGAAAAGTAGGATGCATGTAAGAATCCAAGTGTGATCTTGGAATGTTCTAAAAAGTTGTTTGATGATTGAAATGAATATATGAAAAGTATAAATTTGGAAGCATATGAATATGTATGTATGTGTGAGCCGTGTGTGTGTGTGTATATATATATGTATATGCATGCACACAAAATTTGTTGTTAGTTCATAAATGTGAAGGAATGTGTCTTGCATTTATGTTGAATGATTAGATGATGATGATTATATGAAGATGATATTAATTTTGGATATACGAACATAAGTTAAAGGCATGTCTAGATGCATTTAGTCCATACATATTGATGATGATATGATATACGTGCATTAAGTGCTTGTACATAGTCATGCATGTGGGTGTATGTACATAAAACGATGGATAAATGATGTTATGATAAAAATAGTTTTAGATCAGATAATAAACCTTAAAATAAAGTTATTTTGAAGTGTTTAACGATATGTAACCTTGTCATAATGTTTGCTAGCTTTGTAAGTTGTACTTGGTGCGTTAAAAGCTGTAAAATATATGAAATCGCATGAGTTATGTGACTTAAATAAAAACTGAACTAATCTGAATATAATCACTATTTTAATCAGTAAATAACAGGTATTGTGTTAAGATATCAAGTCGTTTCGAGTTGGGATGGTTATGGTTAAGTTTAACGCAAAACTATGCGTTAAAACGGTTAAAAATCGGCTTTTCGGATGATTTTTATAAAACTGATTTAGATCAGTAAATAAACTAATATTTTTAGTTTAAAAATATGTATTTTAACTAATTTCAAGCTTACTTGGTGTTTGGTTGGTCATACGTGACTTCCGACGCCCGAAAACGTTACCGAATCGCTAAAATACACATTTTTCAACGAACATTAGTATGGGTGAATTTTGAGTGAATCTTTTGTGATAAAATGTGTTAAGTAATTTAGACATGTAAATGTGATAATATGTTAAGTGTTAATCTAATAATAGGAAATTTAGATTATGTATGTATGCATGTACGTTTTGTGCGGTAGAAACGGGAAAACTGCGTTAGATGTGTAATTTGTTTGTCGAGCATGAAATTTGGTACTTATGAGATGTTTTATGCATAGTTGCTTTAAAAATGATAAAATAGATAAGTTAGTAATATTTTGCGTGATCGGTATTAAATTCTGTGAAGGTTTATTTGTATACAAAACTGCGCGCAAATCGTAAATATATTAAGTATAAAGGGGAGAGTTAACGGAATTACACAATAATGGTCACCAATAAAATTGTTCGAATCTCAAAATTTATATAAATATATATATGGACTCATATATATTAACACACCAACATAATGAAAAATGAGAACTTTTTGAGAAAATCTCAAAGTTATGTGATAATTCTAAGAAACGGAGAAACTTAGGATTTTTGTGTATATTGATTTAGAATTGTTTCTATATTAGGACGCATATATAAAAATCAATTTATGGGATTGCGGTATTAAAATACGCACCCAAAGGGGAGTGTCACTCCCTCTTTTTACTGTTTTTTATATATATTTTGGGGGTGGAACACGTCATTAAAAGGGTTTAATAATGTTTTCGAAATAAAACATACCTTTTAATATAAAATTTATATTTTCGATGAAAATATATGAATTTGATAAGTCATACGTTTCGAAGTAAAACGATTTTCAAGAATGAATAATATGAGTGCGGTATTTCTTAAGAGAAACGAGACCGTACGAAATGGGAATGAATTCCGGACTGAGTTTCAACATTTGAGTGACCGGGGAATTCGTAAGTCGTAGTATATTAAATTGTCATATTAGTAGGATATATATATTGTACATGAGGCAGACATCATATTGTTCTTCGAGAAAGAACCCTGCGCCCATGATGTCGTTTAATCAGTTAAGTATGGTACGCGAGGAATTGTTGGTAGATCTATCGGGTTGACAACCCCGTCGTGACCGGTCGTCCCGTGTCAATGTCAAACGACGAATTAAGATTCTGTTTATTGTCTAGCTTTGATTATCCCTGCGTGGTTAATATATAGTTCGTATCGTCTAGCTAACATACGAGTCTGAAAGTTGACACTAGAATTTAATATACAAAACCTGGGCAGTACTACTATTGTCAGAGTAATGAACCGACGGAAGGCCCATGGATTTTATTAAGAAAGTAAAATAGACTTTCTAAAATTACTTGATTGTTTTCAAATAAACACCTAATCAGAAAATTTTCCTTGGAATAAAATTTGTGTGTAAACAAATAAGTGAACTCACGTTCCTTTGTGTTGACACTTGATTTTAACGTGTTCTACAGGTACATGAAATCAGCTTCGGGAAATCATGGCGTATCTTGTGTTTGAATGATGCATGTCGTTTGTTTGAAAATGTTGGACAACTTTTAAACTTTCTGGGACTTTTGTAATAAGATCCGCGAGGATCAATGTCATCTTAACTATGTAGTTGTGTCGTGACTTAAAACGTAATGTTTAAATAACTTATGTTTAAAATAAACCAATATGTCCACCAATAAAATGCATCGCTCGACAAGATATAAATGGGCACCAACTTCCATCTCCACTACGTTTAAATATTCCGCTGCGACGTATTTTGGGGTGTGACAGAAGTTGGTATCAGAGCCATTGGTTGTTAGCGAACTAGATGTTTTTGTGAAAAAACACTAGACTTCAACCGGAGAATTTTGAAGTATAAAGTCCAAAATTCTCAAAGCCAAGATTTCTAAATAAACATAGAAAATATTTTATTATCAGTGAAAACCATTATGTGTTTTATGTGTGCATACGTGATTTTTTTTTGTTTATTTTTGAGCCTTATGTGTTATTACTCATGTTGATCACACACTTACTTGTACGGTTATATATATGTGTCACAGATGTCGAACGAGCACGAGGTCATCGAGATCAACGACTCAGGTAGCGAGCCAGATTTCGAGAATTCACCCAGATCTATTTTACCAGGGGCACCTATCACAATCCCACAGATGGTTGGTATGGCTGAGTTTGCTTCATCATTTCGCGTCGACCCTGCTTTCGCTAGCCAGGTAGACCCCCGATATGCTTTCACGAGCAACGGGTGGATTGATAACAACGATGACGCTCCTCTCTCGATCCATGAGACAGGACAATCATCTGGCACAGTACAAGTTATCGATGACGTGATCAGAGATGTCCCTGTGTTTGGAGGACCTTTCAGTATTGCACCAGCAGTGGATGCCACTATTGTTACAGCTCTACCATTAGAGCCGTCTGTTGCTCCACCTGCTACTGTGATCGAGCCTATTGCTGAGGTCCCTCCACCTGTTTTGTTAGAGTCACCTTTACCTGTCATTGAGTCGCGCGCATCTCCTACGCCTCTATTTGTGTATTATCGCCGCAGAAAGAGAGTTAGGCCTGATGGAGAAGTAGCTTCTACGTCACAAGCTGAAACTGCATCTGCTTCTAAGAAGCAGAAAGGAGTTTGGGTGGATCGGTGTTTCCATTGTGACCGATAGTTCGCTGCCATGCGTGAAGAGTTGGAAACGACTAAGGGTAAACTGAAGGACCTCGAAGGGCAGATGGATTGGTACGAAGAGTTGAAGGAATTAGATGACAGCGCGATGAATCAGATGCATTGGAGGATTGTGGATTTGGTGGAGTTGGTTAGGAAGATGACAGATTACATAGGGATGAAGCGTTAGATGTTGTTTATGTTTGTTGATGGTTGTTTGTTTTTGGTTGTTGTGTCTGGACACTCTTTTTGATGCTTTTCTTTTAGGGGCCTGCGAGCCGATTATATTTTGTGATATTAGGTAGAAATTTTGTGAAAAACATGTTATGGGTGTCGATGTAGACATGCCAATGATAGACATGATGTATTGAAAAACAAGTTGTCAATTTCTATGATAATATCAGATAATTAACATTTGGTTTAAAACTTGTTCTCATTAAAATGTGGATATTATACATGTGCAATGTGGGTCCACTAATGTTTAATGATTGAATTATTTTTATTTTGGTTATCGTCTCATGTGATTATTATTGTTATAAATAATAGAAACGACAAAAATGCCGCCAAAAGCAAAACCGGATACTGGACTACCTGCCACCCCGGAGGAGTTGGCACGACTCATAACCCAACACGTTAATACTACCTTGGAACAACGTGACGCTAACCAAAATGACGGTCAGAAACGTGAATGTGATACTCCTGGGCAGGATCTTGGTGGGACACAGATTGGAAACCCTTCAGGTAAAATAATGATCGGAAAGTTTTGGATGTTCATTTTTCATGATCTCATTGGAACGTATTCCTGATTTCTATTAACCATATGAACAGTGCACCGGAGCATACACAAAACAATCCAGGGTTGTAGCCCAAGATCATTTACTGGTGTCCTATGCAATGACGTGACCTCGATATGCGTGATATCAGGTTGTCAGAATGAGTCAGTTATCCGAGTGTTTCAGCGATCTGAACCTGAATGGAAATTCGAAGAACCGCAAACCCGAGAGCTCCAAGAAGACTCCCGAAGTTGAATGTAGGAAGAAACACAAGTTGGAGAAAGCAAGTGCAGCTAACCCTTAAGAGTCAGGAAAGGGTAAGGACGGCGATGGACAAGAGAAGTGCGCCAGATGTAGCCGAACCAGACATGTGACTTCCCAGTGCTATGCTAAGAGTACATTGGATGGAGCTGCGCTTGAAGGATGCTTTACATGCGGTGGACAAGGACACTACAAAAGAGAATGCCCGAATTCGAAAGGACATGACGTTAAGAGTAATTTCGTCGGAACTAGTGTCAGGAAGGCAAGTGAGAGCCCTGCTACTGTTACTGATATGTTTCGAATCAAAAGCCAATTTATGTTCATACTTATGATACTAAAGCTGACTGAGTTTCGTTCTAGAAACTATGAACCATTGTTGTGTTCACCTAAAGCCAAGTATAAAGTGCCAGATAGAATTAATAGTTGGTAAATTGATAGAAACTAGCAAGGTCGTTCGTGGTTATAGCATTTAGTAAGGCAATTGTAGTTTTAGAGATTGGATTCTTGTCGGTGGATTTGATAAACTTTGACGAAAAATGCAAGAATAAATTCACCTTCCGAGGAAGAAATGGGGACTATCGCTCGAAGAAGCTAGTTGGAATCTTTCGTCCTGATGATAATGGAAAGGCGGAAGCTGTTCCCGAGAAGTGATAGAGTCGAGTGTTGAGTATTGATAGCCGGGAGCTGTCAGTATTGTGAGGATGCTGAGTTGTTGAGAAAGGGCTATCCAGCGTTTGCAGTGAACGTGGTGAATGCGAAAACCGAATGTAGGAACGTCGGAGAGATTTCTATCAAACGCAACTATTCGGAAGTCTTCCTAAAAAGACTTACCTGGATCTTCCCTGCGAGATGGATCGAACTTCGTATCGATCTAACTTACGGTGCTACGCCCGATTGCACAATCTTCATACAGAGTAAGCACCGCCTGAAGTGACAGAAATGACGAGATAGTTTTAAGAGCTTTTGGACAAGGATTTCATTCGACTGAGCTTTTCGCCTTAAGAGGCATCTGCCTTGGTGGAATAAAGAAGGATGAGGAGAGTATAGGAATCAAGAACATGTGTAATATAGATCTACAAGGATTCATCGGAAGAATCCAAGTTTCTCGTGAAAACTATGAGACTATATTCAATAGATTCATTTTATTATTTTATTTAGTGCGAAAACAAAACCTGTAAAGTAAAATTTCGGGGATGAAATTTCCTAAACAGGGGGAGACTGTGACACCCGGCTTTTCTGGCCGTACCGTACAATTCTAGCACGTATTGTGAATAGGTAACAGGACTATATTTGACTGATTATGATGTTTATATGTGAAATTTAGTGTATTGATAAAATTAAACTTTGATAAAAATTATGTTGGCCACGGTAAGATAAACGCTAATCGTGTAACGGTTAAAATGCAAAACGAACGTCGATGACCAACCGGACAGTGTTAAATATTAAAAATAGTCTCTTATGATTAGAATAATAATTTTAATCCTATTCATGAGGAAAAACAAATTAAAACGCTAAGAAACTCTATTTTTTCTAGTTTAAGCGCGTACCGAGTAATGCAGTGCGTATACCGACAAAATACTGTCAACACGGCCCGACAAGGGAACTGAAAATCATCTTAGCAATAATTTGATAAGTTTATTCTTAAAGAATGACAAAAATAAATCAAAACGCTTAAATTCCTATTTTTGCGATTTTAAATGTGTACCACGCAGCACAGCGCGCATACTGCCAAATACCGACAACGTAGCCAGTCGAGGCAACTGGTAATTATTTCAATAATAATTTTAAGTGATTATTTTAATAGAATGATAAAAATAATTTAAAACACACTAAAACAGGATTAAAACGCTAGATAAAATACCCAATAATCAGTAAAATACCTGTTTTTTAGCTAATATACATATAATATATGTATGTATAGGTGGAGTGTGAGAGGAGAATGAAAGGTGGCCGCCCTATGGCAGCCCACCTCCTTCAAATATAGCCAATCTTGTGCCAATTGTTTCCTTGGAAATGAAACTCATCATTTAAAAACATTCTTTCATGCATAACACTTCACATTTCAAGATCAAAAACTCCTCTCTATATCTTCTTGAACACCTACGGCCGAACACCCCTATAACACACCAAGATATCAATTCAAAAATCAAAACATGAAGATTCAAGTGCTACTCAAGGTGATTCCAAGCTTGTGAGAAGGTTTGAAAGTGATTTCAAGCAAGAACAAGTCTCATATCACCATCTATTCTCAAAAACCCAACTAAAATCTTGAAGGTATAAAGTTTCTTTCATAAATCTTGTTTTGATTCTTGATGATCTTAAATAATGATGGAAGTTTCTCTTGTTCTTGAAACTAAACATAAACTTGAAACTTAAACAAATGGGTTTTTAAATAAAAATGAAATGGAGGAGTATGTATGTATATGTATGGCCGTAGGTATATATGTGTGTGTAAGTAATTGTGTTTTTTATTTTTGTTGAAATATTCTTGAGTTACATGAAAAGTAGGATGCTTGTAAGAATCCAAGTGTGATCTTGGAATGTTCTAAAAAGTTGTTTGATGATTGAAATGAATATATGAAAAGTATAAATTTGGAAGCATATGAATATGTATGTATGTGTGAGCCGTGTGTGTGTGTGTATATATATATGTATATGCATGCACACAAAATTTGTTGTTAGTTCATAAATGTGAAGGAATGTGTCTTGCATTTATGTTGAATGATTAGATGATGATGATCATATGAAGATGATATTAATTTTGGATATATGAACATAAGTTAAAGGCATGTCTAGATGCATTAGTCCATAAATATTGATGATGATATGATATACGTGCATTAAGTGCTTGTACATAGTCATGCATGTGGGTGTATGTACATAAAATGATGGATAAATGATGTTATGATAAAAATAGGTTTAGATCAGATTATAAACCTTAAAATAAAGTTATTTTGAAGTGTTTAATGATATGTAACCTTGTCATAATGTTTGCTAGCTTTGTAAGTTGTACTTGGTGCATTAAAAGCTGTAAAATATGTGAAATCGCATGAGTTATGTGACTTAAATAAAAACTGAACTAATCTGAATATAATCACTATTTTAATCAGTAAATAAAAGGTATTGTGTTAAGATATCAAGTCGTTTCGAGTTGGGATGTTTACGGTTAAGTTTAACGCAAAACTATGCGTTAAAACGGTCAAAAATCGGCTTTTCGGATGATTTTTATAAAACTGATTTAGATCAGTAAATAAACTAATATTTTTTGTTTAAAAATAAGTATTTTAACTAATTTCAAGCTTACTTGGTGTTTGGTTGGTCATACGTGACTTCTGACGCCCGAAAACGTTACCGAATCGCTAAAATACGCATTTTTCAACGAACATTAGTATGGGTGAATTTTGAGTGAATCTTTTGTGGTAAAATGTGTTAAGTGATTTAGACATGTAAATGTGATAATATGTTAAGTGTTAATCTAATAATAGGAAATTTAGATTATGTATGTATGCATGCACGTTTTGTGCGGTAGAAACGGGAAAATGTGTTAGATGTGTAATTTGTTTGTCGAGCATGAAATTTGGTACTTATGAGATGTTTTATGCATAATTGCTTTAAAAATGATAAAATAGATAAGTTAGTAATATTTTGCGTGATCGGTATTAAATTCTGTGAACGTTTATGTGTATATAAAACTGCGCGCAAATCGTAAATATATTACGTATAAACGGGAGAGTTAACGGAATTACACAATAATGGTCACCAATAATATCATTCAAATCGCAAAATTTTATATAAATATATATATGGACTCATATATATTAACACACCAACATAATGAAAAATGACAACTTTTCGAGAAAATCTCAAAGTTATGTGATAATTCTAAGAAACGGAGAAACTTAGGATTTTTGTGTATATTGATTTAGAATTGTTTCTTTATTAGGACGCATATATAAAAATAAATTTATGGGATTGCGATATTAAAATACGCACCCAAAGGGGAGTGTCACTAAACCCCTCTTTTTTCTGTTTTTTATATATATTTTGGGGGTAGAACACGTCATTAAAAGGGTTTAATAATGTTTTCGAAATAAAACATACCTTTTAATATAAAATATATATTTTCGTTGAAAATATATGAATTTGATAAGTCATACGTTTCGAAGTAAAATGATTTTGAAGAATGAATATGATGAGTGCGGTATTTCTTAAGAGAAACGAGACCGTACGAAATGCGAATGAATTCCAAACTGAGTCTCAACATTTTAGTGACAGGGGAATTCATAAGTCGTAGTATATTAAATTGTCATATTAGTAGGATGTATATATTGTACGTGAGGCAGACATCATATTGTTCTTCGAGAAAGAACCCTATGCCCATGATGTCGTTTAATCAGTTAAGTATGGTACGCGAGGAATTGTTGGTAGATCTATCGGGTTGACAAACCCGTCGTGACCGGTCGCCCCGTGTCAATGTCAAACGACGAATTAAGATTCTGTTTATTGTCTAGCTTTGATTATCCCTACATGGTTAATATATAGCTCGTATCATCTAGCTAACATACGAGTCTGAAAGTTGACACTAGAATTTAATATACAAAACCTGGGCAGTACTACTATTGTCGGAGTAATGAACTGACGGAAGGCCCATGGATTTTATTAAGAAAGTAAAATAGACTTTCTAAAATTACTTGGTTGTTTTCAAATAAACACCTAATCAGAAAATTTTCCTTGGAATAAAATTTGTTAGTAAACAAATAAGTGAACTCTCGTTCCTTTGTGTTGACACTTGATTTTAACGTGTTCTATAGGTACATGAAATTGGCTTCGGGAAATCATGGCGTATCTTGTGTTTGAATGATGCATGTCGTTTGTTTGAAAATGTTGGACAACTTTTAAACTTTCTGTGACTTTTATAATAAGATCCGCGAGGATCAACGACATCTTAACTATGTAGTTGTGTCGTGACTTAAAACGTAATGTTTAAATAACTTATGTTTAAAATAAACCAATATGTCCAACAATAAATTGCATCGCTCGACAAGATATAAATGGGCACCAACTTCCGTCTTCACTACGTTTAAATATTCCGATGCGACGTATTTTGGGGTGAGACAGAAGTTGGTATCGGAGCCATTGGTTGTTAGCGAACTAGATGTTTTCGTGAAAAACACTAGACTTCAACCGGAGAATTTTGAAATATAAAGTCCAAAATTCCCAAAAGCCAAGATTTCTAAATAAACATAGAAAATATTTTATTATCAGTGAAAACCATTATGTGTTTTATGTGTGCATACGTGATTTTTTTGTTTATTTTTGAGCCTTATGTGTTTTTACTCATGTTGATCACACACTTACTTGTACGGTTATATATATGTGTCACAGATGTCGCACGAGCACGAGGTCATCGAGATCAACGACTCAGGTAGTGAGCCAGATTTTGAGACTTCACCCAGATCTATTTTACCAGAGACACCTATCACAATCCCACATATGTTTGGTATGGCTGAGTTTGCTTCATCATTTCGTGTCGACCCTGCTTTCGCTAGCCAGGTAGACCCACGATATGCTTTCACGAGCAACGGGTGGATTGATGACAACGATGACGCTCCTCTCTCGATCAATGAGACAGGACAATCATCTGGCACAGTACAAGTTATCGTTGACGTGATCAGAGATGTCCCTATGTTTGGAGGACCTTTCAGTATTGCACCAGCAGTGGATGCCACTATTGTTACTGCTCTACCATTAGAGCCGTCTGTTGCTCCACCTGCTACTGTGATCGAGCCTATTGCTGAGGTACCTCCACCTGTTTTGTTAGAGTCACCTTTCCCTGTCATTGAGTCACGCGCATCTCCTACGCCTCTTCTTGAACACCTACGGCCGAACACCCCCATAACACACCAACATTTCAATTCAAAAATCAAAACATGAAGATTCAAGTGCTACTCAAGGTGATTCCAAGCTTGTGAGAAGGTTTGAAAGTG
>JARYGA010052008.1:0-30957 GCA_030545235.1 Helianthus tuberosus | reverse complement strand
TGGTAATATCGTTATGTGAATCTGGCATACCGAAGAACGCATGCCATATCCAAAGATCTTGGGACGCAACCGCTTCAAGCATGATGGCTGGCATCCCGTGATATCCACTCGTGTGAGCGCCTTTCCATGCGGTTGAACAAAGTTCCCAAGGCCATTTCATACAATCTAAACTACCTAGCATCCCGGGTAGCCCATGATAATCGGCGTGATGTTCCAATATTTGTTGCATGTCATCGAACGACGACTTTCTCAAATATCTTTACTTATAAAGTTCTAAAATACAAGAAGAAAAGTTGTGAAGACTTTCTCTAGCTACACATGCAGACATTTTAAAATAGTCATCCATAATGTCTGAACTATTGCCGTACGCTAACTGTCTAAGTGCGGTCGTGACCTTTTGCCACGTACTAAATCCTAATTGCCCGGTTACATCCGGTTTTTGTTGGAAAAAAACATACTTCTCCTCAAGATCCCTAGATATCCTTAAAAATAAGTTTCTACTCATACGAAAACGGCGCCTAAACATTTTTTCATCATACTTAGG
This sequence comes from Helianthus tuberosus, assembly GCA_030545235.1. Classification (NCBI taxonomy): domain Eukaryota; kingdom Viridiplantae; phylum Streptophyta; class Magnoliopsida; order Asterales; family Asteraceae; genus Helianthus; species Helianthus tuberosus. The sequence continues at coordinate 30,413 of JARYGA010052008.1, read as the reverse complement.
TTCGGCTAAGAAATAATCGCTTACCAACAAATTGTTAGCGGTGTACCGTTCACGAGCGATGTACCTCCTCCGTTTAGGTTTCGAAGTCTCTTCCTCATCGTCTTCCACGATAGCTTTCACCACCGTCGCGATCGTTTGTAGAAATATTTCCGCACCATCGTCAGATGATGATGATGATTCACTTAAACTTTAAGAACTCATGGCAAGATTGTGTTTTATGTGTTTGATATTGTGTGAGAAAAATGTTAAATATGTTAGAGTATTTATATAGGAAAAAAGTTTTTTTTTAAATTCATGCCCAACGGCTAGCCCAAACGCCTAGTAGTCTTGGCCAACGGGGTTCTGCCATGTCATGTTCGTAGCCCCGCCCAACACCCGGGCTGAAACCCCCGCCAAAGTGGTCACGCTGAAACTCAAACCCACCCGGGGTGGTGACGTGGACGTTTGTACCCAACTCACACCCCAACTTCCGCCCCATACCCCATAGTCTTATGAGATAAAAGTTAACTAAATATTATATTTCATAATTATCTTTTACAACCACTTCTACAAATTTCACCCGCAAGTTAACTAGTTAAGAGTTAGATGTTGTGATATATTCTAATTATTTTCACAACTGTTTTTCTTGGACTGTCCCAAAGATGCCTAGCCACAAAAACAAACAAAACAAATAAAGCTGCTGCCTCTTTCTTTTGGTGATTTTAATCGACAAGAAAAGACAAGATGCATATTTTTTTAACGTGACGGACTACTGGAGTATTATCGTGTCATTAGTAGAACCATCAGTCATATCTATCTTCACTAGGCAATGCCTATATACCATTTCAGGAGAAAACTCAATAAATATGGGAAAACCTAACTTATATACACCCCAAGATGGCACTAGGCTATAAAGCCATGGGCATAATTCAACCCTTTTAATTCCCTTTCCCGATATATAGTCCGGCCAAAGCAAGGTCATCGCACCCGCGTGGTTTCGTGTTCGTGTTTGTCAGTAACAGAGCTAGCCCATTAATTTAGGGGTATCACAAAAAGAATCTTTTACCGTGCAACTATACAATAATAAAAAAAAATTGTTTTGGGGTTTGGGCTATGTTTATCAATTGGGGGTGTCTTTCAATTATATTATACTTGATTTGGGCTTAATTATTATATACGTTTGGTGTTGTAAGAGGTTTGATAAAAATTTGGAATTTTAATAAATTAAAGTATCCTATTTTTAGGTGTATCCCCCGTATTTGTTCAATGGTATCTTTTGTATAAAACCGAAAAAAATTACACTACGAAAACAGGGTTGAGCCGTAGCCCGTGATACCCCTCATTATATTATAACTCCGCCACTGGTGTTCGTGTTCTAGAATCGTTTGTTGTATACCAGACCGGTGTCTCATACGGTTAATTATAAACCACAAGGTATATTTAATCTCATCACTAGAATAAGACAAATTGTGTACCGGATTTGCATGTTTGTAACCATGATCCTGTTCGGTTCACTTTTGGTGTTGATTATTTATATTTTAATCTATTATGGTTTTTTATTAATTACAGATTTAATTAATAAATATATGAAACACAATTTTGATAAAGAGTAAAACGGACACCACTAAATTCCAACTGTAGTATTAGAGTCACGATTACAACATGCATATCAGAACCTGTTCTTTTAACCTGTTACAGATCTCAAACTTTAAGTTGGTCAAAGTTTTGAGATCTAGGTTATATTAGAGCAACAAATTATTTGGTTAAAGTTTTTTTTTCTTATTTTAGTTGATTAAGATTTCTCGATTTATCTTAATTACCCTATATATTAAAATCACAAGTCTTTGAACAGTCCTACATGACACATGGCAGTACACAAGACACATGGTAGTACACTATTTAATAGGTGATTAGCAAATGGTATTGGGTACCGGTACCAGAATCAAATTTACCAAACCGGGTGTATTTTCGGTACCGGTTCGGCACAGGTATTCATCGGTTTTTACCCTCAAATACCGGTGCCGTACCAGTACCGACCGGTACCGTACCAGGTATATTCGGTACCGGTACCGGTTTTTACACTCAAATACCGGTGTCGTACCAGTACCGACCGGTACCGTACCAGGTATATTAGGTACCGGTACCCACTTTTGGGGATTTCGGTAACGGTATTTCGGTACTGGTTGGTACCGAGCTCATCAAATCATGTAGCAACATAGCAATGCAAGTAATTGCACCGTTTAGATTACTTTTAATACACATAGTAAGTAAATTGTATTTCGTTTGAGTGAGGTTTTATTTACACAACAACTTATTTTGCTTTCTTTTTTTTCTTTTTCTGTAATGAGTGAATTGTAGCATGTAAAATTAACTTGGATATTTAGATTATTGATTAGCAAATCGTATCAAATCCTGTAATCAAACCGGTATCGTATCAGTACCAAATTTACTATACCAAATCATTTTCGGTACCAATTTGGCACCCACCTTTTAGCGTTTTCAGAATCGTTACTTTCGGTTCGACACCGGTCTAGCACTATACCTGTATTTATTGATTTTTACCTTCAAATACCATACCGTATTGTACCGAGCATTTTCGGTGCCGGTACCTAATTTCGATGATTTTCCGGATCGGTACTTTCGGTACCGTTACCGGTACCGAGTTCATCCAACGTGTTAGCACCGTAATAACTGAACTGAAAACAACCGAATTTTCAACGTGTAGGACGTGTGGGTCCTATTATTATATATTAGGTTATTTAAAATCGTTTTTTAGGACGGAGTGACTATCCTTACCACGTTATTTTTGTTTATGTTTTGATATTCGGTATCTGCTTGCCGTTGCTGACACGCGTTTTGCAGTCATTGGATCTCCGCCGCAACGCGCGGGCGGAAAATCAACTAGTTGTGTTTAAATATGTAAATCTAGCCAACCATGTTATTGTATATTTTGTTTATTATTTTTGGTTTCGTTTTATGGTTTTGGTCCACTTTGTGGTTCAAAGTTGTAATAGAATAGGGTTTTTTTATTTTTATATGTATTTTTGAAATATTATAAAGTCAAGATCCGAATACAAAACTGAAGACAAAACAAGTTTCATGAAGTCAGTGGAAATAGCTCAAGACAACAAGATGCATCCAGATCCATTATTTGTTGTCTTGTGTTTTGACCCCGTGACCCAGTTTAACCTGGCTCTAGCAAGGTCAACCGCTTTTTGGCCTTGTGCTTTCTTTATTTTTATAAATTGTTTTAACAATCCAACCTCATACCAATTTTGTTTTATTAAAATAAACTAAGTTATAACCCCGTGTATTACACGGATCGAATAAATGTATTTTATATATTAAATAATAAAATAATATATCTTTAAAAACCTCCTTTATTGCACGGGTTGAATAAATATAATTTTATATATTAAAAAATAAAAAGTTATATCTATAAGAACCATATTGTACGGGTTGAATAAATATAATTTTATATACCAAATAAAAATGTTATATCTTTAAAACCATGTGTATTACACGGGTTGAATAAATGTAATATTGTTTACCAAATAATAAAATAATATATCTTTAAAAAACCTCATTTGTTACACGGGTTGAATAAATGTAATTTTATATACCAAATAATAAAAAAGTTCCTTTAAAAATATGTGTATTACACGGGTTGAATAAATGTAATTTTCTATACTAAATAATAAAAAAAAATATATATCCTTAAAAAACCCAGTGTATTGTACGAATTGAATAAATCTAATTTTATATATCAAATAATGAAAAGTTATATCTTTAAAAAACTCATGTATTACACGGGTCGAATAAGTGTAATTTTGTATAGTAAATAATAATAAAAAGGTATATCTTTAAAAAACCACGTGTATTACACGGGTTTAATAAATCTAATTTTATATACCAATAATAAAAAAGTCATATCTTTCAATATACTAATGGATAATACTCGATACGCGATGGATATGGTGATTGTGAAGATGGTTATTGAAAAGAAGATATGTTATTCAAGAAACAAATTAGCATATATTTGAGTGATAAAATGTTGGTACTAATTCCGACAAATTGATTTATAAATTATGTAATAAAATTGATATAATATTTTTTTAGTAATGAAAACAAAAATATTTCATATATTAATACAAGGTTTGGTTTTCGTGATAATTAATTTGTTTTATTTAAAAATATCTTAACTTAATAATTTAAAATTTAGAATAATACTTTATTAGAAAAATAGAAGAATGGTATTCAAAATTTAAAGTAGGATGAAATTTAATATTAGCTCATTATTCATTTATTTAATTAATATAAGATAAGTTTGGAAGTGAGGCGAGAAAATCATAAAATAAATGCTTACAATGAATGATAGATGTCACACATTAAGGTTTTATTATATAGTATAGTATAGATATATATTTAGATTGATATAAATAGATTATTATATTGTAGTAAAATTTGTTAACGAAGTCTAAACGTTCAATTATATAGTTAATATCAAGAGTAAATTACGAATTTGGCCCCTGTGGTTATATCACTTTTACCCTTTTAACCAAAAAATGAATCTTTTAACATCTGAGCCAACGTCTTTTTTTTCTAACCCTTTTGGCCCCTAATCCTAACCCCATCTATTTACTTTTAGTGGCCAAAAGGGTTAGAAAAAAGACGTTTGGTTCCAAAAGGGTTAGAAAAAAAGACGTTGAGGGCTCAGATGTTAAAAAAATCCTTTTTTGTGCTAAAAGGGTAAAAGTGATATAACCACATTGGCCAAAATCGTAATTTACTCTAATATCAAATTAGATAACTAAGTTTGAATTTGAAGTAAATAGATAAATATAAAACTAATAATTAAACTAAATAATATTTAGTAGGAGGATTATCTATAATTAATTAGAAGAGATTAAATTAAAATAAAAATTATCTATAAGACATGGCCTAATATGATGACAAGTGTCCCTAAAATGGTTTCTTTTATTATATAGTATAGATTGGTGTCACAATCAGAATAATAACAAGTTGTAAAAATAAATAGTTTATTTTAAAAATAAATAATAACCACTAGATATTTGAAACTTAAAACAATATTTTTTTTAACTTTTTAAAAAATCATAACTTAATAGTTCTTAAAAACTATTACTTTTAATTGGTTATTCTAGTTGCAACAAACTTAGTTTTAATAGGTTATTAAGTGTCCTGAGAGTGGGAGGTGAAAGGATTCCTCAAAATTTCATGACTAAATATATACTAAAATTGGTTTTTACGACCCTATTTGGTAAATATTAAAATTAACCTATAATTAAAATTAATAGTCTAGTGTCATCCTAATACAAGTTACACTAGGAACGTAAGGCAAACCATCAGTATTTGGAGCCACAACACCACACTTGATGCCTAGCTTATCCTTCCAAGGTGCAAGGGTGTCATAGACACATCCGTCCCTTCCACAAGTACCTCTTTTTGGATGATTATTACTTTTCTCTCACGTCTGGAGACTAAAAGTGGACACAGATGAGGTTCGATACAAAGTCTACTTTTCCTACAATGTGTAGGAAGTGTTCTCATTACGACATGTGTCATCTAGGGATTTATTACTAAAGTGCATAAAGATAATTGGATAAATAACTTATTTATGAAAGATTTATCTCTTAAACAAAAAAAAAGAGATTTTTAAGGAAACAATATATCTTGTAAGAATTCAAAATAATCATTCACTTATAATACGAAGAACGCATACTGAATTTCATCCGATTTATATACGTTGTTTTTTATTTCTTTTATGGTTATGTAACAATTAATATCACATGCGATCAATCATGAACAAATTCTTAACGTTGTGTTTTAGCGGGTATTTGTTTATACACGTTGTGTTTTATCGGTTACATGCGTAAACAGCTTATATTCTATATAACACACTAGTAAAAAGAACTTAGATTTCGTATAACACACCAGTATAAACATATTACATTCTGTATGACACACCAATATATACAGCTTAGATCGCTAATAATAAAACAATGTATTAATGTTTTTTGGAAAATATTATAGTGTTATTTGTTCTTCATTGTGTGAATGTTCTTGAATCTTGTTCCTACAAAAGAAATCGCCAACAAACACACTGATGATTAATATTCGAGATCTAGAACATAATAATCAAGTTACAGGGCAACTTACGCATGTATTGGAGTCCGAATTTCTATCTACTAGCTTAATTTGGTAGGGATTGAGGGTTTCAGAAGTGGGCGTTTTAAAGAGAAAGGGGAAATAAGGAGAATAACGGAGGTGGTTTGATGTTTCACGGTTACTTGCTTTGTTTAAAACATGTTGAATGACCATTATATCCTAATCTATCAAATCAATTTCTTTTTATAAGGCTATAGGGTGTGGTCATGACCCTCATGACCACCATGACCCTCCATGTTAGTGCCATGGTTGAAAAAATGAAAAAATGGTCCTCCTTTCCATTTTTAACAGTAAAAGTTCTGAACCATTAAGAGCTCAACAAATAGCCTCTTAGTGGTTTAGATGAAAATGATAACAAAAATAAAAACGTCAGATGTCTAGTTATGAAAAAAATTCTTATTTTGGATGTAATAGCAAAAAGTGTTCAAACCTCATGGACAAATTTGGCATTTTATTCATATATTAATCAATTAATTTTTTTAACAAAATCTTGAACATTATTTGTGTTTGTTCGCTACATATCTATTATATATAATAAATGTGTTAAATTTTGCTGATATGTCAAGCAATGAGGGCCTCCTATATTCACTTTTGGCGGGAAAATAAGATGGGTTCTTTTTTCTTCGCGGATCCCGTTTAGTGCAGTCCGACCTGTTTTATTTGGATCCTTTATAATCCACTAAAATACCTAATCTATTTGGTTTTACCATAAAAGATACTCCACGCCGCTCCAACTCTCTGCAGCCACCATCTTCATCTGTTATCATTTTTCTCTCTTCCATTTATCACTTTCTCAAGTTATAAACAAGTGTATCTGCAGGATGTCAAACTATTCTGGTGCCAGACGCCTCTATCGGTCCGGTGTTCAACCGGAGATTCTTCGATAACCGGTGATGATGAGTTTGATGCAAAAATGCTCCGACATAAGTTGAGTAGAAGCGATAATTACTAACGGAAAGGGTTCGGGCATAAGGAGGAGACTCTTGAGCTCATGAATAAGGAGTATACCAGTAAGTGTTATGTGATTAGTTTTTTAGGGTTTATCTTTTCTTCACATAGCCAAGAAAACCCTAACATCCATCTCTTTCGTCATTCCCTTTCATCGATCTACCAGAGAATCATTATCAATAGGTATGTTTACAGCGGCAATTCTTTCTTTTCTAAAACCCTAGATATGAAATTCGTTTTCTTTCTGATCTACTCATCTTCGATCCAGAATATTCAAGCTTCAATCATCAGGTAAGAAATCTTTTTTCTACAGGACTTGATGTCAATTCAGTTGGTAGGAAAAGTAGTGATAGTCAAGAAGATTCTGTGGTGGCTCCAAAACAAAAAGAGATTAAATTGGTTGAAGCAATTCATGGATCAAGTTTCTACAGCTTCATTCGAAGCTTTCCGGTTTGTATGCGTTTTTTTTGTAAGACGTTTGATTTGTTTGTGTTAATTGGTGGATATGTTGTTTATTGTTAGTTTAGGTTCCAGATTATCAAAATTTTGGATTAGACTTCAAAATGTGTTATTTGTAAAGGTAGGGTTATGGACTTTGGGTTGGAATAATAGCATTTGATTTGTTGATCTGATTTGGTAAGAATTGATTTGAAGAACAGGATTATGAACTGCTTGGTTATTTGATTTAATAGAGAATAATTTAGAAATTAGGTTATGGCTATAAAACAGTGAAATTGCTGGATGTTTGTACTTTGTATTAAACTGAATTCTTAATTTTAATGTAAAATATTTGTCATACAATTGGGAAAATATAGATTGCTATTCGAAAGAAAGAGAATGGTTATTAATTTCAGAGTTCCAATTGGCTTTCAGCAAATTTTTTCTATAAAATTTTAAGAGCTTCGATTACTGGGGTTTGTTCTTGTGTAGGTCAGTAGGTGGATGATAAGTATCAGTATACTTCTGAGAACAAAGATCTCATGGTACACGGGTGGATATCACATGAGCCTCCAATTGGACTTTGGCAAATTACACTCAACAATGAGTTCAGGAGCGGTTGGCCTCTCAAGCGGAACCTCTATTCAAGATCATTTTATGTGCATGTGCATTCAACTTAGTGTGGCATGTGGGTTGTGGTCTCCCTTTTTGCTGATTCTATGGCTATTTGTGATGGGAGAATTATCCACATTGGAAACTATTCGTTTATTCATTCAGGTAGTGGGTATGTAATTATTATAAAAGACTTATGTTTGAATCATCGTATAATTTATTTTTTTGGGTTTTTAAGCAGGTTAGGGCATGTACTATTATTGTCCTTGATAAGTGGACATGGTGGGTGATGGGTCTAGAAAATGCACTATATTCATCAATGGTTATATTTGGGATCATAATCTCTCAGTGAATTGAATCACCGGGTGAGTGCCTCACCGACGTTAATCAGGTTCATGTATCAGATGCTGGGGATTTTTAGCTGGGAAAGATTCAACTTCTTAAGGATCCATGTTCTTTAAGTGTTAAACAAGGAAGATGAAGAAAACAAGGACATATTCACCAGCATCGGTTAGTCGGTTTTATATGCTAGCAACTAAATCTGTATATTATTAGTTTTTGGTTAATTATCAGGCTTATTTGGATGTAATCTTGTAGATCTAGGAGTGTTTTTTTTGGATGGATAATCACTTAGGTTATTGTTAGATTTGAATTTTTAGATCTGAAGATTTGTTTATTTTTAGCTTTTTTAGGTTTTTCATATTTGCTTTTTGAATCCTTTGATAAGTCATGTGACTCATGGTTGAAGCTTCAATTATTTGTTAGAATTTGAATAATTTTTTTATCTTTTTAGCTGGTGATAGATATTCTTTGCCGTAACTGGTTCAGATATTGTTATTTTTTTATTATCTTTTAATTGTTATTTACTTGATCCAAATACGTTTCCTTATATAGAGGTTGTAAGATGGGTGATGTGGGTTAGAATAGCTCTTTACAAACCTCAAAAGCATTTATTATTGTAGGTTCTTGGACATATTTGTTACCATATTTTGGCTGCTAGTTTAAATGGTTATATAGCCACTGTCACCAACCTCAAAAGTCCTTCAAACAAATGGCGCTGTGGTGCAGCTCCAATAACGGTAGGGTTTCCACCCTCGGAATAACCGCCATCTTTATTATTACTATTTTTATTCTGTTTCATTGTCTTTTATTTTTGTCGAGTAATGTGGATTAGTGATATTCATACTTTTGACTGGACATTCTAGGCTATGATGACCGTCAAGCATTATGGTCGCGGGTCAGGGTCAGGGGCTACAACACTTGGGAAACCTTTTGTTCATCCTGCTACCGTAGATTTGAGAGGCAAAGTATACGAGTAAGTGAATTTTTTTTATTTTGTTCTATAAGGCTTTTATATTGAGGGAACAATCGAAAATATGGTTTATTAATGGTGGTGATTGGTGCAGGCTGCTTAGACAATATGCAACAAGATTCTTGCTGGATGATGTCTATAGAAACCCCGGCCCCCTTCAGTTTGACGGGCCAGGTGCCGATTCCAAAGCTGTCAAGGTATTTGTTTAGTGATTATAATTTTGTGTACTTAATGTGTATAATTTGTGGTTGGTTAAGTTGGAAACAACAATCAAACATTTTATATTAAGAACATCAAAATATCCGAAGAAATTTGGAGCTATGGTTTGTTTCGGTTTCTTTCCATCTAAACTGACATGATTGCGTGTTTGTTTTCTTCTTTCTAGGCTTTTGATGAAGCAATTGCAGAGCTAGATACTTTAGGTGAGGAGTCTTACAAAGATAGCACCTTTATCATGCAACTCCTTCGTGACAACCTCACTCTATGGACTTCTGATATGCAGGTATGGATTTCGTTTGTCTATGTTTCTAAATTAGACCCGTTTACTTATTAATAAGTTGTTATATCTCTAACGGGTTAAATAAAAAAAATAAACTGAGGCGTAGTAAAAGCTCGAATAGAGCCAATCTTAACCAAGCTTGAGTAGATACTAGAGTTCAGTTAATGAATTCAGTTCCAATAGCATATATATGCGCTTGGAGACTGTGCTACAATTAATCAGCGTAAAGTCATGGTGCGTTACTACACATATACCCTTTTATGTCATTGTTGATGAGCTGAAATACAAAATATGAGGAAAATTGATATATTATTGAATAATCATGCAACAAACACGTGTATCAGGAAGATATTTCAGCCATATTTCAAAAGGCAGACAAGGACAAATCGGGAACACTTACGGTGAAAGAGTTTCAAGAAGCACTGGACGACATATGTGACAGGTATCCTCAGGTGAAACTATATCTGAACAATAAGCAAATGAGCAGCTTGGTCGATCTATTTAAGGAATCCAAAGGAGATGTTTCAAAAGAACCGATTGAACTGAACGTTGAAGAATTTAAATCGGCTCTTTCTCAAGTGGATTCACAGATGAAGAATCTTCCCGCCACAGCTCAGGTATGACATCAAAAGGTTTAAAATCTTGCCATTTTCATGACCAGTTTTGCAACTTTCGTCCAAAGGTTTGTTTTTCTGCATATGGATACAAAAGGTTTAAAATCTTGCCATTTTCATCCGGTTCGTTAACTCTATCCATTTTTCTCCATTAAATCATGGGTATTTCCATCTTTTTTTGTTAACTTAAAGGGCAATTCAGTCTTTTTCAGGGGTATTCGGTCTTTTTGCATAAAGTGAAAAAGACCGAATTGCCCTTTAAGTTAACAAAAAGACGGAAATACCCTTGACTTAACGGAGAAAAATGGATGGAGTTAACGACCCGAATGAAAATGGCAAGATTTCAAACCTTTTGGATTCGGAGAAACAAACCTTTGGACAAAAGTCGCAAAACTGGCCAAACCTCAGGGACGAAAATGGCATTTTACTCTTAAATTAATCACTAAGCTATAGTTCTCTTTTTGCTAATGCGGTTTAGTGATGGTTTCACAGGTTGCAGCTCAGCAAGGTTCCTATCTTGCTGATTGTTTCAACCGCATGGAAGAATGCACGAAAAATCCCGAAGGTCCTATTCGTTTCAGAGAGTCTGGCAGGCATAGATTCCGTCCCTTCAGGTTTGATCTCGACATCTTTGACTATTGAAAGTCAATATGAAGTCTGACTTTGGGATCGAACACTTAACGCCTCATGATTTATTATACAGGTACAAGCATCTTGGTCAATTTGCTATGTTAGGAGGAGAGTAAACAGCAGCACAACTCCCCAGTGATTGGTTATCTATTGGTCATAGCTCTCAGTGGCTTTGGTACTCTGTGTATGCAAGGTAACCCCCCCACACCTGAGTAACCTGACACAATTGAATAATAAAAACTGAGTTGACCTAAGACAGCAGTTTGAATTTGTTTACTTTTGTTTGACCTGACATATGCAGCAAGCAAGTCAGTTGGCGTACAAGGTCGTTGGTGGTGTCAGACTGGATGAGGCGTTTCATCTTTGGGAGGGATTCGAGTCAAATATGAGTTGACTTCAACATATGCGATATATGCATAATGATAAGTCCCTAATTTTCTGGTTGTCATAAAGGCAAGTTTTGGTGCATGATCCATACATTTTACCCGATTCATTTTTGTTTTGTAAACATATGCTGCTCTCTGTTCTTTGTTATGTTTTTTGTTAATAAGAAGCAATGTCATAAATCGTAAATCAGATTCAGACAAGAGTGGCTAACAATATGCATGGCGGAATTGTAGGTTTCGATTCGATTTTGTTGTCTTGATGTTCTTTAATATTTTTTACAAATCTTTTTATATTACATGTCGACACGGATGCAAATGGGTTTGCTCTAAGTTGTGGTGATATTTGTTACTGTTTGCAGTTGAGATTGTACCTTGCCACTAGAAAAAAAAAAATTTATCTACCTGGAACGATCCATTCAACAGTTTAAGTTGCAGTCTAAAGTGTTTAATGCAATTTTTACAACTGCTACTTTGGAACAGGCATTCAACCGTTTTAAGTTGCTTTTTAAAGTGTTTAATGCAATTTTCACAACTACTACTTTGCTGGTTGTACATGTTTGACACAAGTATTGAAAATCTTAGTTCCATATTGATTGTAGAATCGTCTCATGCCAGTTCCATACTCTTAGGTAGAGGTGTACAAATCGGTCTTTTTATAAAGACATGTTTGGGTTAGTCATCAAAAATTCAAAACCGGGATGAGTCTCAAACTGATTTGGGTTTTGTCAGTTTGTTGGATGGTTTTTTAGCAGTTCGATTCGTTTTTACGGAAAAAAAATTACATTTTGAAAATCTTAGTTCCAAAATGTAATTTTTTTTCCGTAAAACAAGTTATATTTGTGTCAACGACCTGTATCAAAAGGTTGTTTTTGGACCTGTTAGTCCTGTTTGTATGGTATGAAAAGACAAGCCTGAGAGGGTGTGGTTTTGAGTTAAATTTTATGTTGAGAATATGGAGTATAGAATAAATGAATTATATCCTAATCTATTGTTTGAGCCTACTTATGTCATTCTCTCGGGTACCTTTTTCATGTTACATTCATGATACATCCAAGGGTTTATCTTTTTTAAATACTTATCAAGTTATAATTGTATTTTATCTTCTTTTTTAAACTAAATTGTCATCTTTAGTAAATTGGCAGAGAATTGAGATGCTGGCAATGGGTTGGGTTGCGTTTTAGTTTTGGGGACAAAAGGTTTTGGAGGTGCAGTTGAGGGCAGGGGCGGTGCCCATGTAATAATAGGGGTAGCACACGCTACGGCTCAACCCCGTAGTCGTAGTGTATTTTTTCGGTTTTATACAAATGATACCCCTAAATAAATACGAAGATACCTCTGACAAAAAAATAGGATAGTTAATGTCATTAAAATCCCAATTTTTTTTAAGCCCGGACCATTTACGACCCAAAAGTTATAGAATAAATTAAGCCCAAATTATAAAGTAATATAATTGAAAGGAGCCCATTTAGTAAATGCCAAAGCTTAGCCGAAGACCCTAAACATTAAAATAAACCTTTTTCATTACGGGCGGCAATTGGAAAATGGAAACAAAACGTCAAACCTGAACTATTGAACATATTTTTTTTTATTATGGGCGGCACTTTTTTTGGATACCCCTAAATTAGGAGACTAGCTCCGCCACTGGTTGATTTGACCACTTTGATCTGACCACTTTGATAGATAACCCAACATGACTCATTTTTTTCCAGTTTTTGTCGGTCGATGGAGACGTTAATGTCATTTTATTCTCATATGTGTCAAGGGCAACATGGGTATTTACAAGTTAAATGCGAAGGCATCTACTTACAAGGTGACAAAGATTAGTGATTGGGAGTCATTTGTGTTCCTTAGGAACTACTTATTAGTGCGATCATATCTCTTGCTATATCTTATAACTATCCTACTCATGATATTATATGCAATTGTAGATTGGCAGACCAACTTTGTATCGGTCGGCCGCAAAAGGGAGAGTATGGAGTTAGAAGAAATGTTGAAGGATGAACTTGAGCTCAAAATGGCTTTTTCATGTTGCCCCACTCTCAATGATATATGGATGTCACTTTGTTTATGATTTATGAAGTGAAGGATATCAAATTTTAGGTGTTTGTTAAATCAAAGAGGACTTGCATCTATAACATTGGATGTGGCAAGGCGTTCTACACCAGCCGGACTGCGCTCATGTTACTTTTAGTAAATTATTAATGTAACATTATTTGTCTTTTTCTTGATATTTTTGTACATAGTTTATAAAGAAAACTTCATACCTAATACCTAATGATGCAATTCATTTTGTTACTAATTTATGTTATGTCACTTTATTTGTATTACTTTTATTGATACACTTATGATTAATGTAAGAGTAAACTGCAATTTTACACCCTGAGGTTAGGGGTCATTGGCATGTCTACCCCCCCTAAGGAAATAATTGCAATTTTACCCCCCACTGTTTGACCTTATGTCGCACTTTTACTCCCCGACGTCAAAATGGGTAACCAGTCAACATAATAACCTGACGGTCAAAGGGTATAAATGTCATTTTGCTCTTATGTCAAGCTTATTTGATACAACACCCCCTATAAGAATCATACCACCGCATAATTACCCTCCAACCTTCCCACCATCGACCTTACCTTCTTCTCCGGCGATCCGTGTCTCTCCGGCGACGGCGACTGCGACACTTCCTCTTCCGATCATTATTCTCCGGCGATCCGTGTCCCACCATCGACCTTACCTTCTTCTCCGGTGATCCGCTAGCTTCATTCTCAGTGGAAATGTCGGTCTTTTGGATAATCCGCTATATCATCCGCCACACCAAAGGTATAATCGGCCAATGTTAGTTAATCAGTGTCAGATTTAGTCATTATCATGTTATAAAACAGGGTTTAGGGTCTGATTTGGTTCACTGTTGGTTTTTCTACAGTTGACCTGACGATGAGCTTATCAAGCTCATCTTTGGTGCTCCACCTGGTGGTCTCCATGTTTGGGAGGCCTGTCCTCAACTTCCATCTACCACCGGAGAGTTGAGCGGATGGATGTTATTTAGCTTATGTGTAATATGTAGGTTAACTTAACTTAATCGAACCTTTTGTGTAATATGTAGGTTAACCTAACTTAACTTATTTACCTTTTGTTGACATTATGTTTGATAAAAATTAGGAGCACACTCATGTGCATTTGCAGGCTGTAGGCATAAGTTGAACAGAGTTTGGGCATAACACACACTGGTTGTAGGTTGGTCACAGTTTGGGCATAATCATGTGCTTAATCAGTGTGCTTAATCAGTGTGCTTAAACATGTGCATTTGCAGGGTGTGCTTAATCAGTGTGAATGCTTAATCAGTGTGCTTAAACATGTGCATTTGCAGGGTGTGCTTAATCAGTGTGAATGCTTAATCAGTGTGTTTAATCATGTGCATTTGCAGGGTGTGCTTAATCAGTGTGAATGCTTAATCAGTGTGCTTAAACATGTGCATTTGCAGCTTGTTTGATTGTATGCATTTGCAGCTTGTTTACACTCATTATTCACATTAGCAGCACACTTATGTGCTGCAAATTTCACTCATTATTCACATTAGCAGCATACTCAACAGTGCCATAAGTTCACATTAGCAGCACACTTATGTGCTGCAAATTGTACCGGCCATAGAACACACCCTGGTTGATCTTGTATACACTCATTATGTTGACCTGGTTGATGATGTATACACTTATGTGCTGCAAATTGTGCAACACACTCAACAGTGGCTTAATCAGATTCTGGATGTATACACTTATGTACTGCAATTATGATTCTGGATGTATACACTCATTATGTTTGACATTGCAGGTATGATTGTTTTGTTCCCACTGGTTGAACAGGTATTTGCTTGTTGGTTTGAACACCTTATAGAAATAACTGATTGCATATAAATGTAAAATTGTTAGTGCAGGTTCTGAATTAGTAACATATGCTTGTTAGGTTTTAGATCAAAGAACAGGTATTTGCTTGTTAGGTTTTAGATCAAAGAACAGGTATTTGCTTGTTACGTTTCAGATTACGTGTTCAAAGAATAGGTATTTGCTTGTTAGGTTTTAGATCAAAGAACAGGTATTTGATTTTTACGTTTCAGATTACGTGCTCAAAGAACAGGTATTTGCTTGTTAGGTTTTAGATCAAAGAACAGGTATTTGATTTTGGCGGGAAGGGTTTTGTAAATTTCAGGGGGTAATGTTGTGTGTTAACACAAAGTACAGGGGGTAATAGAAAAGGACAAATTAGTAATTTACCAGTGGGGGGTAATTGTGCGACTTAACAGGAATGTTGGGGGGTAAAATGTAAGGGTAATATAGTCATTTCAACTTAGACTTAACAGTTCTGTTACCCATTTTGACGCCGGGGGATAAAAGTGCGACATAAGGTCAAACAGTGGGGGGTAAAATTGCAATTATTTCCTTAGGGGGGGGGGGGGGGTAGAGATGCCAATGACCCCTAACCTCAGGGTGTAAAATTGCAGTTTACTCTTAATGTAATTTAAATTTTCCTACCCGGGTTGGCCTAATTGAAGAAACATAAAAAACCCAATTCAAAATGAAATATAGTAATTCCTTTATAAATGTTAATGTTGATTCTTTATATATTTTGTATTTTATAATTCAAAATTGAATTAAGTCATTATAAGTTAGTCAACCGTAATATTGGTTTGTTAATGGAATTTAGATTTTCATTTTTATGAATTGTTTTTTTAATTAATCAATTCTCTAACTAATCGGCCATCTATTAATTAATAATTCAATATTTCGAAAAAATTTGTTTTTGTAAAAGTCACTGAAATATTTGTTATAAATAGAGAAAAATGCCCGTATAGTCCCTGTGGTTTCGCCTTTTTTCACCTATAGTCCCCAACTTTCTAAAACTACCTGAATAGTCCCCAAGTTTTCATTTTTTTGTTCCCGGATAGTCCCTGGGTCTAACTTCAGTTACTTTTCTCTGTTAAAATGATGTGAAATGACAAAAATACCCTTTCCTTAAAAGGCCAAACCATAGGGACTATCCGGGCATCTTCTTCATATTTATTTATAAAACCCCACCACCACACTTCATCTTCAACCTCCACCCACCATCACCCTCCTCCACCCTCCACCATCACCACCACAGTTTCAGAGAAAACCCGCCCGTCTAAAGGCCAACTGCGATAAAAGTTGGGCTCGGTCCCGAACCGACCTCAAAACTACATCGCCATCATCACCACCCCACCCCCACTCCTTCTCCCCTTCCTATTTGTTTCTTTGTCTCTGCAACCTGCAAACACCCATAAAAAAACAGAGATACCCAACCGAATAAACACCGAAATCGAGCCAACAAAACCTTCATTTACCTTGCACTACTGATTGCCTGATTCACTCTGGACCTGAATTGCGAAACACCCACACACACGGTCTTAGAAAATGGAAACCCAAATCTGATCAATCAAGATCCACCGGTGACGATGCGGTTATCAAAGAATCTCTGAAACATCATCTTCACGGCAAACATCATCATCAAATCTCTGGTCATCACCTCCGTTCACCGTCACCGTTCCATCACCACCACCGAACAACCACATCGATCTCCGGTCATCTTCACCGTTCTCCGATCTCCGTTCATCTCCGTCATTAAATATCAAACCACCTCTTGTCTTCATCGTCATCGTTCTTAAGATTGTGGTGGTGGCTGTATTTTTAAAATCAGGGTTTTGGACTTATCAATAACGAAGAAGACAAGACTGGTTGTGGCGGGGGTGGTGATGATGGCGACGGTGATGGTTGTGGCGGCAGTGGTGGTTGTGGCGGGGGTGGTGATGATGGAGACGGTGATGGTTGTGGTGGAAGT
The DNA here is from genome assembly GCA_030545235.1 of Helianthus tuberosus. Lineage (NCBI taxonomy): Eukaryota > Viridiplantae > Streptophyta > Magnoliopsida > Asterales > Asteraceae > Helianthus > Helianthus tuberosus. Next base: position 12,962 of record JARYGA010052008.1, on the reverse strand, counting down.
GGTGGTTGTGGCATGAGTGGTTGTGACGATGGTGGTGGTGGTCAGTGGTGGTGGCGGCGGTGGAGGTGGAGGTGGAGGTGGAGGTGGAGGTGGAGGTGGAGGTGGAGGTGGAGGTGGAGGTGGAGGTGGAGGTGGAGGTGATGGTGGTGGTGGTACCAGAGAGAGAGCAGGGAGAGAAAGGGATAATCTGTGACATATAGATATATATTCGTATGAAGAAGATGCCCGGATAGTCCCTATGGTTTGGCCTTTTAAGGAAAGGGTATTTTTGTCATTTCACATCATTTTAACAGAGAAAAGTAACTGAAGTTAGACCCAGGGACTATCCGGGAACAAAAAATGAAAACTTGGGGACTATTCAGGTAGTTTTAGAAAGTTGGGGACTATAGGTGAAAAAAGGCGAAACCACAGGGACTATCCGGGCATTTTTCTCTTATAAATAATTCAAAATATAAAAATCACATCTTTATATTATTGCTAAGATATAGATGGTTCAACATTTTGAAAAAGTGAAATATTTGCAATAACTTTGAACAAATATTTCAATGGATTAATTAATTATATTAAATAGTAATCACCATTTCAATCGATGGATATGGTCTAAATTGAATTTTTGTTTCAAGCCCATTTTCATTTTACTTTTATAAATTTGGTTATCAACCTATATGTTATACTCAGTAATCCATTATATGTTTCATTCCTTCATACAATCCTTTATATTCCTTTTGAAATGCTACTCTTTGAGATTTTAACCAACCTAAATGCTATATCAATTCATCGTTTCAAATGTGTATCCAGAGAATGACGAGACGGGCTATCATCCTTTCATCTTGGTCTGAATCATTCTATATACGTAGAACATTATCTGGTAATATGTTGAAAATTATATGGTAATTGTTACCATTGATAAATCACATTGTTTGCATATATTATTATATACGATTAACATTCAATCATATTATATATATCCCCACAAATTTTATAAAACGAACCATTGTAATAAAATTAATAAAATATTAATATCCTTAAAAATAGAGCGACCCGTGGTTACCACGGGTTATAACCTAGTGAGAATATATATATCTTATTTTTGAGACAACGTGACAAATAAAATATGAATCAAGCATTTTTTTTCTTCTGAATATGGGAGAAAAATGAATACAACATGCGACAAATTTGTGAACAGTTTATTGGCTACAGACTTAAACCAATAAACATTTTGGTTGGGAAAGATAACGAGTTGCTAATGTTGTAGATTTGATACGTCTCCTACCAAAATTAGGTGATCCGCAGAGTGAAGTACTCTTGATTCGGTCCAATATGAGCATTGCCAAACTTGAGGATGTGTCAAGTTGTACACATGGAAGATGACGCGTTATTCTTTGACAAAGGTTTGCGCGAGGCGATTGAAGATGTAACACCCCGTCTTTTCGAAAGTCAAAGTCAAAGTCAAGGTCAAAGTCAACGACCAGTTTCGCGCGACTTGACTAGTTGTGAATTTCTTTTAGGTGTTTATTTTAGTTGTATTATGTGGAGTAAGTGTCAATAAATATAATAATCGACATATGTCATTCGCTATCAAATCGACTTACGACTGTGAACTATAGGAAGTAACAATGCGATAAAGTGAACTAAACGATAATCAAACTATGCAAATCAAATCGACATCGAATCACAATCGCACTCGCAACTCGAATTACGCATTTTGGATATTCTTATACGTGTGTGTGCCTTACGTGTTACTTGTGCATGTTTATTTATGTTGTGTTGTGGTAATCAATCGAAACTCGAAACGCAACCGAACTCAATCGAAATCTAACTATGATAATTAGTGGAGAAGGGATAGTGCAAGATATAGTAGTTGGCATTAAAAGTAATTTGAATAGGAAACTCTATCGCATCGCACCGCTCGCAATTACAATCGAAACCACAAAAATCGTCGCGCCAAACACCCGAACCAAGTACCATCCGGCCGGATAAGCCATCCGACCGGGCTGCCACTTGATCATGGTGCCAGAGCGCCATCCGACCGAGATGACAGCCGACCGGATAGGTCATCCGGGCGAGATGCCATCCGACCGACCGACCCACACTTTCCTCTTTGGGTAACTCTATAAATACCCATGTCACTCTCAAACTTTCTACTTTTGGCAACTCTCTGACCGAACAGCACGCTCTCCTTACCTTTTCTTCGATTTCTCTCAATTCCGGTAAGATCTCGTCCTAAATCTTGTACTTTCTTAATCTACACGCACTCCTACACCCTTCTATCGTTTGAATCTTAACTTTTAACCGTGAAATCACTAGATTTGAGGTGTTCTAGGATGACGTCATCATGTGTTCTTGAAGAACTTCATGTTTTGGCCTCCATCCACCAAGAACAACTTAGATCTAATCGATTTCCACACAAATAAACAAGAATCTTGCATAGATCTAAACGCATTCATGGTGAAAAAGGATTGAAAGATGGGTTCTAACTTTCTTTCAACTCTTTTACACTCGATACACTCAAAAACCGATAGAATCAGACCTTATTCTAGTCTTCTACTTATTCTTAGTGTTGTGCTAGCTCAAGATCTGGATTCTACTCACGAGACCACCGATTTCGGGTTAACCAAGAACAACCGCCTTGAACTGGTTAATTGGTCGAACTAGGGTGATTCCTGTTTGATCGGGTCACTTGGGTCAAGATGGGGTTCTGTTGGTTAGCACGTTGTCAAAACGTCTCGATAAAAGCAACAAACAATCAAAACGGCCAAGTGAAAGACGAACGGAACGACCAGCATGGAGTGCTATCCGGCCGGACTACTGTCCGAACGGATAAGCCATCCAAACGACTAGGTCATCCGAATGGCATACACTTTGGGTCCCACACTTAACCAACTTTATCTGAAGTTTGGGTATTGAACGAATTGCTATCCGACCGGACTACCAACCCGACCGGATTACTCTTCGGATCATGAGATACTTGGACTTTAACACTCGAACAATCTTCAACATGTTCAATGCACTAAGGGTGCCACCCGACCGAACTGCTGTCCGATCGAGTGACAACCTGCTGTGGAATTGTCCTCACTAAGTAACCTCGCCACTTGAGTCGCTGTCCGACCGGGTAAGTCATCCGAATGGATTGTCGTCGGCACGACTGACCGTCCGATCGACCGGCTTGAAGGGTAGAGATACTTCCATGTTTTCAAAATGCTACAACGAAAACTTCAAAGGACAAGCCATCATACACAAACACATCAAAGGAAGAAACAATCCACTCGAATAGTCATCCGACCGGACAACCTGTCCGACCGGATGACCACCCGAACGGATTGTCATCCGCACAACCGGACTGTTCGATCGGATTACCAATCCGACCGAGCTGCTGTCCGAGCCACTTACGCCTTGCATCGTTTTACGCGTCACTTATCATTATGTTATCGTTCTAATCAGGCTAATTCCGCTCTAAGCGCTCCCGCTCCCTTCAATCCATCATCGTTGTGAGTATACTCGATCCCTTTTTACTTTAAGCACTTTTGGGTGTTACATACGTTATGAATATTCAAATCACAACAAACACACTACTCAATACTATTTGAACGCTAACCGTTAATGCATGTTATACGTGGCTTATGAATGCTTGTTTGTTATGTTTACACATGGAATGCTGTCTACCTGCCTTAGCAACGATAGTACTATAGTTTGGACTCAGCACCTATTCGCAGGGGTTGTTAAGGACAATTACTTGCATGGATTATAGTGGTAATCATGTATTGCGAACTGCCTCAGGCAGTCAACCCGCAGTCATTGGTATCGATGGATCTATGTCGATAACTAACATGCCTCATTTCACGATGTGTATGTGATGGTTATACGTAAACGAATTTCGAACTCTATATGCTATTATCAAACTTGTATGCTCACCTTTACATTATATGTATTGACTTTATTTTAACGTATGTGACAGGTGCTTAGGATGCACATCTGCTAGGAAACCGAGGCTAGAATAAGGCTCTAGAGGCCAACAAATAGTTGTCTGTACAAATTAAATCAAGGGTCTCTAGAAGCAGATAAACAATTGCTCTATTTGAAAATCTGAGTTGTCGGAATAGAACTATTTGCCTAGATTTTGCCTGTAATAATTTGTTTACCTTTTGAGACATGGTATGGGACATGTTATTATAAATTAATTGGTAATGATAATTGTTATGGAAAACTTCTGCACAATCTGTTTCGCTCAGTGCCATGCCCCGATGTTTCCGCCATCGGTTGGGGTGTGACAGATTGGTATCAGAGCCATAACTATAGGGAATTAGGCAAGACACGACCTAGTCCAGGTCGATGTCTTAGAGACCTAGTCTATAGTTAGGAACCCACAGACCGACTTGTACATGACCATTAGGGATTATATATGAGCTTGCTATTTCTCGCTATTCTCGCTTATGCTACACTATCACTGCACTCGAATTTTCAACTATGAAGGAACAACTAAGTCAAGATTAGGTGTGAAAACCGCAAACTCTCGACTAAAGTTGCTTAATCAACCCGCATTTTAATTACAAACGGGGAGAATTATGCCAAATCAGGAGTGAAATCCGTATTTTGATGAATAATCTCCTCTATTTTATCAAAACAGGGACGAAGTTGTTAAGCTAGGGGTGAAACCCTAACCTTGACAACTTGTTCCGCTCATTTTACAAAACTCTCACCAAAGTCTCGACGAACTCCAACGACCTGAACACACGATATGACTAACGGGATGCGTGCCCAACGCCCAAGAATCGAGGCAAAGGCACTGCCCCGAAGGTAAAATGTGTACAACAAGCCCTTGTGAATAGTCAAATCACTTTGGTTAGTCAATGTCTAATAGCCGCAGACAATCTATTTCTCGATTTTTATGTATTTCGATTCTGAGCCCGCAACTGCTGACTCTGATGATTCGTCGATTTTATGTGCTTATATGTGTGCTTACCTGTGTATATGTTTAAATTTTGGGAGATTTACTCGATTTTTGCCCTTCACTTCGATCGACACGCACGACTCGCACTGCATTTCTATCTCAAAACGTTAACAAATTGCTAAATTGTGGACGACCTTATGATACGTTATACGCTTATACTACACTACTCGATATACTAAAATGCGATCGCAATATTCGAACACCCGCGAACTATGAATGATAGGTTTCTGTATTCTGAGGCAGTCGGGATACTCTACGTGTTTCTATATGCTCCTATATGCCTCTTGTGACTACATGATTAGGTGCTTCTGTGATTCTGTGCCCTACGTGCTTATGTGCTTCTGTGCTTATATAAATATGTGATTATGTGCCTATGTGTTTATGTGATACGTGTTACATTACGTGTTCCTAAGCTTTAGTAAGTAGTATACGTGTGAGGTGAGATTCGAATACGTTGTGTTGAGTCCTGTGACGATGTCTATTGCAGACGATGTCATCTGGATCTCGCCACCCACCACTTTCTTGTCAAGAAAAGAGAGACAAACGTCTTGCTGCTATCATCGCTAAACAAGCAGCAAAAGCCATGAGTGATGTCCACGAGAATGTCAGCAAATCATCTGAGGAGTCGAGAACCGAAACTCCTACAGCTACCCCCAAAGCTGCCTTCAATTTCAAGCAGTTCAAGTCTTGTGGGCCAAAGGAATTCACTGGTGAGGAAGGCCCTACAGCGTTGTTCCAATGGTTTGATTCCATTGAGGTCACTCTACGACATAGCGGTTGCCTTGACAATCTCCGCACTCTAAATGCTACCGGCGTCTTCCAGTCCCGCGCACTAGACTGGTGGACGGCCGAGAGAAACAAACGAGGGAACGATGCAGCCTACGGTCTGTCGTGGGACGAACTCAAGGAGGTCATGCTGGAAGAATTCTGCCCTCCTCATGAACGCCAAAAGTTAGAAGATGAATTCTGGCACATAAAGCAGAAGGAAGGAGAAAATGCTGCTCTCACTGCTCGCTTCAAACAGCTCAGCATCATCTGCCCTGACCAAGTCAAGACCTCAGACATGGCGATCAAGAAGTATATCCGAGCCCTGCCTGACTGTGTTGCAGATTTCGTGCAAGCGGCTAAGACTAAGACGATCGAAGAAACTTACCTACTGGCCGCTGAAATCAACGACAAGCGGGTCAAGGCTGGTGTCTGGGATAAAACTTCAAAGCACCTGCATCAAGCTACCACCGCCGCACCAACTGCTGAAACCACCACCGCATCGAGCAACAAAAGGAAGAACAAGAGAAAGAATAGCTCCAGCAACAAGAACTGTGCGATCACTGCAGCACCGATACAAGCTGTACCAGCCCAACAGCATCAAGTAGCGGCGCCTGTGGCAAATGCACCGCCTGCTAAGCGTGCATACACTAGGCCACACCCGCTTTGCCCTACTTATACCTACCACCACCCGACTACCATCGCTTGCCATTTTTGTGCTCATTCCAATATGTACGACCATTTCACTACCAACTGCCGTGCTCGACAAGCTCCTGCTCATCAAGCTCTACTCACCGCCTCTCAAGGTCAACAAGCTCCTCCGGCACCCGCGGTCAACGCCAGAGCCTGCTTCGCATGTGGCGATCCTAACCATTTCGCCAACATGTGCCCAAACAGGGTTGTGAAACAAGAGCCCCAGCAGCAGCAGCAGCAACACCAACAGCAACATCAACAAGCAGCAAGCAGCAAGCGCACGAACTTTCAACATCAACGTGCGCCAAGCCCAAGCCGACAACAACGTGGTCAATGGTACGTTCCTTGTGAATGGTATTTATGCTTCATGTTTATTTGATACTGGAACCGATAATTGCTTTGTGTCGTTTGAATTTGAGAAGCTCCTTAGTCGTAAGCGCTCCCAACTCTCCTCGACGTTCGATGTTGAAGTCGCTACCGGAAGAACTGTCGCCGTTAATTCTGTTCTTCGTGATTGTACTCTTGAACTCAACAATCACATCTTCCCAATCGACCTTATTCCGATGCAACTCGGAAGTTTTGACGTCATAGTAGGCATGGACTTTCTTCGCGAAAACCATGCTGAAGTTGTGTGTTTCGATAAGATGATTCGATTTTCGCTCGCGAATGGTGATGTATTGTGTGTCTACGGTGAAACCGCTTCGAAGGGCCTCAAGCTCATGTCGTGTGTCCAAGCTAGCAAGTATCTCCGCAAGGAATACAGAGCTTTCTTGGCTAACATTGTAGTAGCGGAGAAGGAAAAGAAAGAAAAGACAGAGGTGAAAGACGTTCCTGTGGTTCGTGAATTTCATAATGTGTTCCCTGACGATCTTCCAGGTTTACCCCAAAGTCGTGATATCGACTTTTGTATCGACCTCATTCCTGGAGCCAACCCTATTGCCAAAGCTCCTTACCGACTCGCGCCGTCCGAAATGCGTGAACTCTCGAACCAACTCCAGGAATTACTTGAGAAAGGCTTCATTCGCCCGAGCACCTCTCCTTGGGGCGCGCCAGTCCTTTTCGTCAAAAAGAAGGATGGGTCGTTCAGGATGTGCATCGACTATCGGGAATTGAATAAGTTAACTATCAAGAACCGCTATCCTCTACCTCGTATTGACGATTTGTTTGATCAGCTGCAAGGTGCTACGTGTTTCTCGAAGATCGATCTACGCTCAGGCTATCACCAACTCTGCATTCAAGAGGAGGATATACCCAAAACCGCGTTCCGCACTCGTTATGGCCATTACGAATTCGTTGTTATGCCCTTTGGTTTAACCAACGCACCCGCGGTTTTCATGGATCTGATGAATCGCGTGTGTAAACCATATCTCGACCGTTTCGTCATCGTATTCATCGACGATGTCTTGATCTATTCCAAGTCGAAAGCCGAACACGCGCAACATCTACGTTTGGTTCTCGAGCTACTCCAGGGGAATCAACTCTATGCCAAGTTCTCCAAGTGTGAATTCTGGTTGGAGGAGGTTCAGTTTCTGGGTCACATAGTAAATAGTCAAGGTATTCACGTCGATCCTGCGAAGATTGAAGTCGTTAAGAGTTGGATTACACCTAAGAATCCGTCTGAAGTCCGTTCTTTTCTCGGATTAGCGGGCTATTATCGACGATTTATCGAAGGATTCTCAAAGATCGCTGTGCCGCTTACCGCTCTCACGCATAAAGACAAGCCTTTTGTTTGGGGAACTGAACAAGAGTCTGCCTTTCGAACCCTCAAGCACATGCTTTGCAATGCTCCTGTTCTCACATTGCCCGACGGAAACGACGATTTCATTATCTATTTTGATGCTTCCAACCTCGGTCTCGGTTGTGTCCTTATGCAGCGGGACAAGGTTATAGCTTACGCATCTCGTCAGCTCAAAATCCACGAGAAGAACTATACAACCCATGATCTCGAGCGAGGCGCAGTTGTTTTTGCGTTAAAGATTTGGCGACACTACCTGTATGGTACAAAGTGTACGATCTTCACCGATCATAGGAGCCTACAACATATCTTTAATCAGAAGGAACTTAATATGCATCAACACCGATGAGTAGAACTTCTCAACGATTACGACTGTGAGATTCGTTATCACCCAGGCAAAGCAAATGTTGTTGCCGACGCACTCAGCAGACGAAGCTATCTGCTTAGCACTCGTAACATCCAAGCCCAATACGATCTCGAAACCCTCATCCGCGAAGCTCAGCATGCATGTTTTAATGAACGCACCCTGAAGAAGGAAAGAATCTACCACGATGGAGCCCAGCTTGTGAGCAAGTCGAATGGGATATTCCACTTTCTGGACCGAATTTGGATCCCTAAACGGACCGATTTGTGACAGATTCTGATGGACGAAGCCCACAAATCTCGGTATTATATTCATCTCGGTGCCGAAAAAATGTACCAGGATCTTTGCTACAAGTACTGGTGGCCGGGCATGAAAAGGGATATTGCTCTCTACGTTGGGAAGTGCCTGACTTGTGCAAGAGTCAAGGCTGAACACCAAAGACCCTCTGGCTTACTCGAGCAACCACCGATCTCTATGTGGAAATGGGAGAGTATAGCTATGGACTTCATAACAAAACTCCCGCACACGTCATCAGGTCACGACAGCATCTGGGTTGTTGTTGACCGACAGACCAAATCAGCTCACTTTTTGCCAATACGGGAAGACTACAAGGTAGAACAATTAGCCCGAATCTACACCGACGAGATCATTTGTAATCATGGGACGCCTCGCGACATCATCTCTGATCGTGATGCTCGGTTTACCTCGCGACTGTAGGAAACGTTTCAAACGGCTCTCGGTACATCGCTTAATCAAAGTACCGCTTTCCACCCTCAAACCGACAGTCAGACTGAAAGAACGATCCGTACTCTTGAAGACATGCTCCGTTCGTGTGTCATAGACTTCGGTGGTAATTGGGATAAATACATGCCGTTAGTCGAATTCTCGTACAACAACAGTTATCATTCCAGCATTCAGATGGCACCATTCGAGGCTTTATACGGAAGAAAATGTCGATCGCCTATTGTATGGCACGAGATCGGTCACTCACAATTAACCGGTCCCGAGCTATTGCAAGAAACGACAGACAAAATTTTTCAAATTCGAGACAATCTAACGAAAGCTCGGAATCGACAGAAGAGTTATGCCGATAGACGACGCAAGCCCCTTGAATTTGACGTTGGCGACTACGTACTCCTAAAGGTATCACCTTGGAAGGGTGTGGTCAGATTCGGCAAGAAAGGGAAACTAGCGCCTCGATATGTTGGACCTTTTAAGATTCTGGAAAGGATCGGAAAAGTCGCCTACAGACTCGAACTACCGGAGGAACTTAGTAACGTCCACCCGACTTTCCACATGTCAAACCTTCGAAAGTGCCTAACTGAGCATGATTTAATTGTACCTCTCGATGACCTTCAAGTAAACAACACACTACACTTTGTGGAGAAGCCCGTCGAAATCATGGATCGCCAAACCAAGCAGCTCAGACGCTCGCGCATTCCTATTGTGAAAGTCCGATGGGAAGGCAAACGAGGCGCAGAGTTCACTTGGGAACTCGAAAGCGACATGAAGGCAAAGTACCCGCAGTTGTTCGTTACGGCTTCGGCCTAATTTCGGGACGAAATTCCCTAAACAAGGGGAGGCTGTAACACCCCGTGTTTTCGAAAGTCAAAGTCAAAGTCAAGTTCAAAGTCAACGACCGATTTCGCGCGACGTTACTAGTAGTGAATTTCTTTTAGGTGTTTATTTTAGTTGTATTATGTGGAGTAAGTGTCAATAAATATAATAATCGACGTATGTTATTCGCTATCTAATCGACTTACGACTGTGAACTATAGGAAGTAACAATGCGATAAAGTTAACTAAACGATAATCAAACTATGCAAATCAAATCGACATCGAATCACAATCGCACTCGCAACTCGAATTACGCATTTTGGATATTGTTATACGTGTGTGTGTGCCTTACTTGTTACTTGTGCATGTTTATTTATGTTGTGTTGTGGTAATCAATCGAAACGCAATCGAAACTCGAAACGCAACCGAACTCAATCGAAATCGAACTATGATAATTAGTGGAGAAGGGATAGTGCAAGATATAGTAGTTGGGATTAAAAGTAATTTGAATAGGAAACTCTATCGCATCACACCGCTCGCAATTACAATCGAAACCTCAAAAATCGTCGCGCCAAACACCTGAACCAAGTGCCATCCGGCTGGATAAGCCATCCGACCGGGCTGCCACTTGATCATGGTGCCAGAGCGCCATCTGACCGAGATGACAGCCGACCGGATAGGTCATCCGGGCGAGATGCCATCCGACCGACCCACACTTTCCTCTTTGGGTAACTCTATAAATACCCATGTCACTCTCAAACTTTCTACTTTTGGCAACTCTCTGACCGAACAGCACGCTCTCCTCACCTTTTCTTCGATTTCTCTTAATTCCGGTAAGATCTCGTCCTAAATCTTGTACTTTCTTAATCTACACGCACTCCTACACCCTTCTATCTTTTGAATCTTAACTTTTAACCGTGAAATCACTAGATTTGAGGTGTTCTAGGATGACGTCATCATGTGTTCTTGAAGAACTTCATGTTTTGGCCTCCATCCACCAAGAACAACTTAGATCTAATCGATTTCCACACAAATAAACAAGAATCTTGCATAGATCTAAACGCATTCATGGTGAAAAAGGATTGAAAGATGGGTTCTAACTTTCTTTCAACTCTTTTACACTCGATACACTCAAAAACCGATAGAATCGGACCTTGTTCTAGTCTTCTGCTTATTCTTAGTGTTGTGCTAGCTCAAGATCTGGATTCTACTCACGAGACCACCGATTTCGGGTTAACCAAGAACAACCGCCTTGAACCGGTTAACTAGTCGAACTAGGGTGATTCCTGTTTGATCGGGTCACTTGGGTCAAGATGGGGTTCTGTTGGTTAGCACGTTGTCAAAACGTCTCGATAAAAGCAACAAACAATCAAAACGGCCAAGTGAAAGGCGAACGGAACGACCAGCATGGAGTGCTATCCGGCCGGACTAATGTCCGAATGGATAAGCCATCCGAACGACTAGGTCATCCGAATGGCATACACTTTGGGTCCCACACTTAACCAACTTTATCTGAAGTTTGGGTATTGAATGAATTGCTATCCGACCGGACTACCAAACCGACCGGATTACTCTTCGGATCATGAGATACTTGGACTTTAACACTCGAACAATCTTCAACATGTTCAATGCACTAAGGGTGCCACCCGACCGGACTGCTGTCCGATCGAGTGACAACCTGCTGTGGATTTTTCCTCACTAAGTAACCTCGCCACTTGAGTCGCTGTCCGACCGGGTAAGTCATCCGAACGGATTGTCGTCGGCACGACTGTCCGTCCGATCGACCGGCTTGAAGGGTAGAGATACTTCCATGTTTTCAAAATGCTACAACGAAAACTTCAAAGGACAAGCCATCATACACAAACACATCAAAGGAAGAAACAATCCCCTCGAATAGTCATCCGACCGGACAACCTGTCCGACCGGATGACCACCCGAACGAATTGTCATCCGCACAACCGGACCGTCCGATCAGATTACCAATCCGACCGAGCTGCTGTCCGAGCCACTTACGCCTTGCATCGTTTTACGCGTCACTTATCATTATGTTATCGTTCTAATCAGGCTAATTCCGCTCTAAGCGCTCCCTTCAATCCATCATCGCTGTGAGTATACTCGATCCCTTTTTGCTTTAAGCACTTTTGGGTGTTACATACGTTACGAATATTCAAATCACAACAAACACACTACTCAATACTATTTGAACGCTAACCGTTAATGCATGTTATACGTGGCTTATGAATGCTTGTTTGTTATGTTTACACATGGAATGCTGTCTACCTGCCTTAGCAACGATAGTACTATAGTTTGGACTCAGCACCTGTTCGCAGGGTTGTTAAGGACAATTACTTGCATGGATTACGGTGGTAATCTTGTATTGTGAACTGCCTCAGGCAGTCAACCCGCAGTCATTGGTATCGATGGATCTATGACGATAACTAACATGCCTCATTTCACTATGTGTACGTTATGGTTATGCGTAAACGAATTTCGAACTCTATATGCTATTATCAAACTTGTATGCTCACCTTTACATTATATGTATTGACTTTATTTTAACGTATGTGACAGGTGCTTAGGATGCACATCTGCTAGGAAACCGAGGCTAGAATAAGGCTCTAGAGGCTAACAAATAGTTGTCTGTACAAATTAAATCAAGGGTCTCTAGAAGCAGATAAACAATTGCTCTATTTGAAAATCTGAGTTGTCGGAATAGAACTATATGCCTAGATTTTGCCTGTAATAATTTGTTTACCTTTTGAGACATGGTATGGGACATGTTATTATAAATTAATTGGTAATGATAATTGTTATGGAAAACTTCTGGACAATCTGTTTCGCTCAGTGCCATGCCCCGATGTTTCCGCCATCGGTTGGGGTGTGACAGAGGAATTGGTTGT
>JARYGA010052007.1:62500-64019 GCA_030545235.1 Helianthus tuberosus | reverse complement strand
AACATCGTTGTTGCTTGTAGGCATCGTGTGGGGCATTTACAAGGCATCGGGCTTGATTTATAGGCAACGGGGCTTGGGGAGACCGACGCCTTGCTTGTATAGGCTTTAAACCTCGCGTCTCGTGTGCTTCTATCATGCCCATGCTTGGGCACAGGGGTTGCTCAAGCCCCTGGTCTCCCCTATATATACATTTTGCACAAAAAGTAAAGTGACAGGAACAGACATTAATTTTTCGAGGAATCATAATTTTCGAGGTTTGCTGGTCGTCGAGGCAACGTGGGCAGGCAACGTGGGGGGGAGGGGCGCTTGGTGGGGGGGAGGGAGGGGAGAGGGGCGCTTGTTCTCAGTCATCGTTGGGGCATTTGGGCTGTTATGCGCGCCACCAGCCTCCTTTGGCTTGGGCGCTCTCCTACCTTGCCCGGGCATGGGCTGCTCAACACCCACCCCTCCCCTATATATACATTTTGCACAAAAAGCTAAGTGACAGGAACAAACATTAAATTTTTGAGGAATCATAATTTTTCAAAACCCCATCAAACGACGTCGGATTGGCATGAAATTTTGCGTGAGACCTCGGTAACGTGTTTTAAGGTGTTTGGATGAAAGAAATTCAGTTTTCGGGTCCCGAGGGCCCGTTGGCCCGGCTCGGTCGGCCCGTGACGCTTGTTTGGCGTGGATTGTCCGTAACCCCATGAAAGAACGTCGGATCGTCCCGAAACTTTACGTGGCTGTTGTAGGGCCCAAGTAGGGTCGTTTCGGGTCACGGGCCGGTCTGATCGGGTCAAAACGTTGACTGGGCTCGGGTCGGGACCGAGCGCCCGTGTGGTTCAACCATAACCGTATCAAACGAGGTCGGAACGGCACCAAACTTCATGTGAGCCATCGGGACAAGTTGACGGTGGTCTTGGGAAAGAATAATCTGGATTCGGGCCCACGGGCCTGCGGGCCCGGTACGTTCGTTTTCTCGGGATTCTTCGTAACACCACCAAACGACGTCGTATAGCCACGAAAGCTGACACGGTTGTTCACGGGCATTCTTATGGTGGTATCGGGTCACGGCTTCACGTCTCGGGTCAACGTGTTGACCGGGCCATGTTCGGGCCCGATTTGTCGTTGGGCCTTGGTTCGGGCCCGTTGTGCTCGGATCGACACCAAACTTTGTACAGGTTGTTCACGGGTCATTCTTACGTGGTTTGCGAACAGGAGTTCACGTTCTCGGGTGAGGTCTTCATTTGGGCCTTGTTCGGGCCCGATGTGTCGTTGGGCCTTGGATCGGGCCCGTTGTACGTCGGATCGCCACGAAAGTTGACACCGTTGCTCGCGGACATTTTTATGGTGGTGTCGGGCCACGGCTTCACGTTTCGGGTCAACGTGTTGAACGGGCCTTGTTCGGGCCCGATGTCGTTGGGCCTTGGGTTGGGCCCGTTATGCTCGGATCGACACCAAACTTTGTGAAGTTGTTCACGGGACATTCTTACGTGGTTTGCGATCACGACTTCACGTTCTCGGGTCTGTTTTT
>JARYGA010052007.1:0-2500 GCA_030545235.1 Helianthus tuberosus | reverse complement strand
TGCAGGAACTACGTGGGTCGATGATACATATTGGGCGTGCCCAATTCCACAGCAAGCAAGCAAGCAACGCCCCTATAGGCAGATTCCACCCGCTTGAACTAGCAATTGCGGGCTGGCTGTGCTGCCAGAACGTTACCTTAAAGCAAGCTTGACGTGTGCCATCATCTCGTCCAAACAATAGTACCCAACATGGCTGACAAGCTCTACCGACTTTACCCATAGGCACGCTTGCCTGAATACCTATGGGGCCATGCAGGAACTACGTGGGTCGATGATACATATTGGGCGTGCCCAATTCCACAGCAAGCAAGCAAGCAACGCCCCTATAGGCAGATTCCACCCGCTTGAACTAGCAATTGCGGGCTGGCTGTGCTGCCAGAACGTTACCTTAAAGCAAGCTTGACGTGTGCCATCATCTCGTCCAAACAATAGTACCCAACATGGCTGACAAGCTCTACCGACTTTACCCATAGGCACGCTTGCCTGAATGCCTATGGGGGTGCCAAACTACCGAAGTGGGGCTCAGCATGCGTTTGACACCTCTTTCCTCTCCCTTGGGCACTCTTGGGGTAAAGACAACCGTCTCATCTCGCTCACAATGCATGTGCTTGCCTGCCTTGGCATGCCTTCCTAGCACATCCTTGTCCTTGGCATGCCATCCCAACACACACCAAGGCATGCCATCCCAGCACATGCCTTGGCATGCCATCCCAGCACATGCCTCTCTACCCCAAGAGTACTACCACCCCCCTATATATACATTCTGCACAAAAAGTAAAGTGACAGGAACAGACATTAATTTTTTGAGAAATCATAATTTTTGAAGGCAAGCACGTGGTCAGCCACGCTTTCAGGTCGTCGTGCGGGAACAAGGGCAGCGTGCTGGGCAGCGTTCTGGGCAACATGCCATGATGTGGGGCGCTTCCAAGGCAGCATGGCTTGTTTACTAGGCAACATGCTGCAATGTGTGGGGCATCGATCGATTAACTAGCAAACATCGTTGTTGCTTGTAGGCATCGTGTGGGGCATTTACAAGGCATCGGGCTTGATTTATAGGCAACGGGGCTTGGGGAGACCGACGCCTTGCTTGTATAGGCTTTAAACCTCGCGTCTCGTGTGCTTCTATCATGCCCATGCTTGGGCACAGGGGTTGCTCAAGCCCCTGGTCTCCCCTATATATACATTTTGCACAAAAAGTAAAGTGACAGGAACAGACATTAATTTTTCGAGGAATCATAATTTTCGAGGTTTGCTGGTCGTCGAGGCAACGTGGGCAGGCAACGTGGGGGGGAGGGGCGCTTGGTGGGGGGGAGGGAGGGGAGAGGGGCGCTTGTTCTCAGTCATCGTTGGGGCATTTGGGCTGTTATGCGCGCCACCAGCCTCCTTTGGCTTGGGCGCTCTCCTACCTTGCCCGGGCATGGGCTGCTCAACACCCACCCCTCCCCTATATATACATTTTGCACAAAAAGCTAAGTGACAGGAACAAACATTAAATTTTTGAGGAATCATAATTTTTCAAAACCCCATCAAACGACGTCGGATTGGCATGAAATTTTGCGTGAGACCTCGGTAACGTGTTTTAAGGTGTTTGGATGAAAGAAATTCAGTTTTCGGGTCCCGAGGGCCCGTTGGCCCGGCTCGGTCGGCCCGTGACGCTTGTTTGGCGTGGATTGTCCGTAACCCCATGAAAGAACGTCGGATCGTCCCGAAACTTTACGTGGCTGTTGTAGGGCCCAAGTAGGGTCGTTTCGGGTCACGGGCCGGTCTGATCGGGTCAAAACGTTGACTGGGCTCGGGTCGGGACCGAGCGCCCGTGTGGTTCAACCATAACCGTATCAAACGAGGTCGGAACGGCACCAAACTTCATGTGAGCCATCGGGACAAGTTGACGGTGGTCTTGGGAAAGAATAATCTGGATTCGGGCCCACGGGCCTGCGGGCCCGGTACGTTCGTTTTCTCGGGATTCTTCGTAACACCACCAAACGACGTCGTATAGCCACGAAAGCTGACACGGTTGTTCACGGGCATTCTTATGGTGGTATCGGGTCACGGCTTCACGTCTCGGGTCAACGTGTTGACCGGGCCATGTTCGGGCCCGATTTGTCGTTGGGCCTTGGTTCGGGCCCGTTGTGCTCGGATCGACACCAAACTTTGTACAGGTTGTTCACGGGCCATTCTTACGTGGTTTGCGAACAGGAGTTCACGTTCTCGGGTGAGGTCTTCATTTGGGCCTTGTTCGGGCCCGATGTGTCGTTGGGCCTTGGATCGGGCCCGTTGTACGTCGGATCGCCACGAAAGTTGACACCGTTGCTCGCGGACATTTTTATGGTGGTGTCGGGCCACGGCTTCACGTTTCGGGTCGACGTGTTGAACGGGCCTTGTTCGGGCCCGATGTCGTTGGGCCTTGGGTTGGGCCCGTTATGCTCGGATCGACACCAAACTTTGTGAAGTTGTTCACGGGACATTCTTACGTGGTTTGCGATCACGACTTCACGTTCTC
>JARYGA010052006.1:0-24471 GCA_030545235.1 Helianthus tuberosus | reverse complement strand
TTCTGCCCGACGTTGTGACAACCCTCACCAAACCAGGTATCCGTACAAATTAATATTTAATTACTGCTTAATTAATGTGCTTGTTTACAACTGTGATTAAACTGCTTACTGATTTCTGATATATATTCATAATCATGCATCACATTTTATACTGTCACTCTATTTTTTTTTACACAAACGTCAGTGACAACCTTGATGCACAAAAAGCACAGTGAGCACACTATACGGGATACCCATTAAACATGCTGATATAACCAGCATCAGACAGACACTGTCTCTAAGGCCAGTATGAGCCGGGAATAGTTTACTACACTAGTAGGGAGTGTAGGGAGGTGAGGATTGTAGAACTGCGTCACTAGGTGATAATTATAGTGACCGGATGTGCCTAAAACGTACTTTGAGTACAAAAATTCTGCACTTTAAATAAAATTAAGCATTAAGCTAACTAGTAAAGTGCCAAAAACATGAGAAAATATTACTAGACACTTTCCAAAGTGTCGGGAATAAATTGTGTCACTAAAAGAAATAATCACGACACTTTATATATTTATTTAGCACATTAACGGATTAATATCCAACCGAACTACCGGACTTTACCCGGAACCTAAAAATATTGTCATTGACATTGTTTTCTTTTTCTGAGCCAGTTAGGGTCCCCGAGTACCCTAACACCCGTTATAAATTACAACCCACTTAATACACTAATTAAACACCTAACTAAATTTAACTAGTTACTTAACTTAATAGTTAAACCCCAACTAAATAGCTTCCCCCCAACCGAACGGTTTCACCATTGGGTGACACATTTTGTCCTTGGTTGATTTAATTAATCTAAATGTCTAATATATAGGCTACATGATATTTAGTGGACAAAGGGATTGTATGGTGCATGAATTTACTTATAAGACTAAAGCATTTCACTTTTATCAACATATAACAAAATCTTATTTCTTTCCTTCTAACCACTACTCTCGGCCGAACACCTTAGCCCACCAACCATTACCTTCAAAATTTGATATTGCTACTCTACCAATATACAAGTGTGTTAGAGCTCATACGAGGAGACCCGGTGCTTACGGAATCGCAAGGACCTCACCACAACGCTATTAACCGCCTATTTTTTTTTCGTCTAGTTTCTTCCCTAGCCTTGAGCTAGCAGTAAGTAACTCTAAACGCCTTCTTGATCTATTCTAAAGTGGTTAATAAGAATTTTGACGGTTGAATTTATGAGCATGTTAGAACAAAATTTAAAGTCTACTAAAATAATATAATCAAGTGGGTAATAGATGAATATTGGTGTAAAAATTATATAACTTGTCTTGTTATGATTATTTATGTTGTTTTATGCTAGTGTTAGTTCGGATCGTCATCTAACCCAACTAAGTCATGTTCATGGAACATGACCTAGTGTATGTTATAGTGTGAAAAGTGGTTAGATGAAGACCACTACTACTTATAACCATGAACTTGTGTAAAAACAATTTTTCTTACAAAATGGAGTTCTAAACTAGTAGATATACGGATCTACAAGTGGTATTTTCGAAGGACCAAGAGTAAAATGAAATCATAATTTTGAAGCCGGATCCTTCCTAAACAAAAGTGATTTTTGTGAACACACAAGTGTGTAGACACTTGTGTAACAAAAAGTTTTAACAAAAAAAATTTTTTTTTATAAATTTTGGACAAGAAGTTGTAGAAAGGTATCTTCTTTAAAAACAAGGTTCTCAAAGAAACCGAGTCTATTTATAAAAGATCTACTAAAATATGGGGAAGGTTACTACATATCTTACACAAACCACAAGTTCATGTGTTATGCGATTTACATCTATTTTGACTAGTTTGATGGTTTGAATAATGCTTATTTATGATTGAGAAAATTGTTGGTTTGATTTATAAAAGAAAATGATACGCTTGAAAGCGTGGCCACCTCCAGTTACAGAGGAAACTCTGGCGAAATTTTTCTAAAAACCTAACACTTAGAATTATTTTCACTATAAGTGTTAGAGATACTTGTCGACTTGTTTTCAAACTACGAATTTCGCCACGACTTTGTTTACAAAATATCGGAGGTGGGATTTCACAAAATAAAACGTGATACATATATATATTTAGTATATATTTTTCACAACATCACTTGTATAAGTGTTTATGATTATTTTGTGAACTACGTAAATATTATTTTTAGGGTAAAAATAATATTACTAAGTATTACTTGGGGAAAATCACATGTATTAAAATATAATATTTTTGAGAAGAATATTTATATTTTAGAGTTAGAAATAAAATATATTTTTAAGTGAGACTTAATAATATATTTCAAAAGTATACGAACACGCATGTATTAAATCCCCCATCCTTGGGAAGGAAAAATGACTACCAAGTATATACAGAATGTAAACACGAAATAGTTGCCTAACTATTTCCCAAAACTTAAACCTTAAAGCTAAGGCACGGCCGTCCGTCTAATAGAATTAGTACGTGTAGGTCGTCACACAGCTGATTGATTTGGAGGCATACTTGGTAGAGACGCACCACTGTGAGTTCATGTCCCCATTTTCTCTTAACTGTTTTCAGTTTTCTAAACTGCGGGGGTGAAATACATGTTACTATGATTACGAATGTTTCTTACATGGTATGGTCAGCTAAGGAAGGAACTGTTAGGTTATGTGATTGGGTAGGTGAAACCTTAAGAACATTAGTCCTCGTAGTACGATCGAGGGATACGAGTGATAGGCCTATTTGAGCATAACAAACACCACCCATGCGCCCGCAGGTTGGACCATGTGGTGACCTTGTCTTAACACCACCCATGCGCCCGCAGGTTGGACCATGTGGTGACCCTGTCTTAACACCACCCATGCGCCCGCAGGTTGGACCATGTGGTGACCTTGTCGTAACACCACCCATGCGCCCGCAGGTTGGACCATGTGGTGACCTTGTCCTATCCCCTCCCATGCGCCCACAGGTTGGACCATGTGGATACACAATAACTGATATGTTTCCTTATTTGCTTTCATACCAGAGTTTACAAAACATTCATACTTGCAATGATTACAAAGGTTTATTCGCGCGCACATACTAAACACATGAACTCACTCAACATTATTGTTGATTTTTCAACTTACATGTATTTCAGGGAATTAAAGGATCTGGCGCGGTATGACACGTTTTCCCGCTGCACTAGTTACAAGGTCATCCGGGTTTGGGGAATGTGACTCTTTCCTGGACAAGTCACAATCCTTAAACTGTGTTTATGTCATGTTGATGTTTGTGATTGTTAAGACAATGTTGTTGTATTTGGTTTTCAAAACTTAATTAAATGGATGATCTTGCGTGGTTTTGTTTCATATAGCTTTGTTATGGTTAAGCTATGGTATTAAGAAGTCACACCAAATTAACCACGCTTCCGCAAAGCCAGGGTGTGACAGCTTGGTATCAGAGCTCTGATCATAGCGAACTAGGATTCTTTCTCGAGTCTAGACTATGATCACTAGGGCTCTCACGAAAACATTTTACTGCATACCACTTAAGTCCAGATCCAAAACTTTTTACAAACAAATGTTGAGCACATTTTATTATTTATAGGCTCAGCCTGGAGGGCTGAGGCTCGGTCTGGAGGATCGAGGCTCGGTCTAGGTGACCGAGGTAGTTGAGCACGTTGATTTATTATAGGCTCAGCCTGGAGGGCTGAGGCTCGGTCTGGAGGATCGAGGCTCGGTCTAGGTGACCGAGGTAGTTGGCTAGTGAGGCTAGGAAGAGTAGGCTCAGTCATGAAGGCTGAGGCTCGGTCAAGGGGACCGAGGCTCGATCTAAGAGGTCGAGGTGGAGGATAGAGCAGTCTTAAAGACTGGGAGAAATTGGCTAGTGAGACTAGGAGAATTATTTGATTGACTAACATGTTTATATGATTATATGATTGATTATCATACGTATATGTGTTTGTGTTACAAACGTCATGCTTTCATCATGTACTAGAAAGATGGACACTACGAATCCCATGGCCATAGTATCAGACGATATAATTTCATCGAAGCACGAGGTGTACATTTCCGATACTACCGGCACAGACAATGACGACTTTCAGCCCTTTGTGCGCTGCCTGAAGTCGTAGCAGAGCCTACTGATGGCCATCTTGTTGGGAAATTGCCACTCGCGGTGATCCCTGCTCCTGTGCCCTTGCCGCTTATCCTGTTGATGATATGCCCTCCCAACGTGGCCTCTGACGACGATAACGATCTACTGGAGGAGGACCCATTCGAGGGCAGGGCCCTATTGCTGCTGGTATTAGACTACTGCATGCGGACGCTCCTGTAGGGGAAACTCATGTCCATTCCCCTATCCCATACTCATTTGAGTTTCTGACATCCGCATCTTCGCATGTACAGGGAGTGCAGCACCACTCACACGACGCCGACCCTAATATGGCGTCATCAGCTGCACCGGTTCCCGCACACAGCTTTGAGTTTGATCACGAGATTGAGAATGATCCCGTTTTTCCACCTGGTTTTGATCCAGACCATGACATGGAGTTCATACACTTAGACCAGCCCTTGAAGGATTCTGTAGTCCCTGTTGACCCTATGTTTGTTGATCCAGCTGATTTTGAGATAGAGTTTGTTGATCCGGAGCCGGCTGTGGCCCCTGAGCCAGGCGTTGCTCCTGACCCCGCATTGGAGCATGACCCTGTTCATGCCGATGCACCTGCTGTTGCTCCTTGATTGATCATCTGCTTGGACGAGAGAAAATTGGGGTAACTGTGCAAGACAATCTATTATTACGGGGGCCCACGTAATAATGGCTTGTAGTGCACAGAAATCGTGGTGGACTCTGCGGGTCAAGCTAATGAAAACCAATGTAGCAGAAAATAACTAAAACACGAATGACCAAGGCGATGTAACCTCGAGTTCATTCTATTACAAGCAATAAGCCAATTTGGCAAGCCTATGTGAAGGCTCAGAAATTTATCTCCCCACTCATACATCGAGTATATTTACGTGTAAAATTGGGTGATTACATGATGGCTTATGGTGCTATGTATCTCATAGACAATTGAAATGTTGTCTAGCCCGCTTCATACCACTTCGACAGAAGAGAATGCCACCCAGACGTGTCACAGACACCAGTACACTGCCAAGGACAGAAGCTGAGCTGCAAGAACGCATCTCACAGGAAAATGCACGACATGAAGCCCTCCGCTCTAAGCACAACGATGGCATTACTGGAACTAACCCTCCAACTGGCTGCACCTATAAACAGTTCCTGAACTGCAAGCCTTTGAACTTTGACGGAACAGGAGGCGCCGTTGCATTTGTTCGTTGGTCCGAAAAGACCGACTCCATTCTAAGAATGAGTAACTGTTCGCCCCAACAGAGTGTTCCCTATACCTCGGGGTTATTTCTAGATGACACACTCTCATGATGGAACCTTCAGGTTCAGACCCTTGGCACAGATGCTGCTTATGCACTGAGCTGGGACGAGCTCAAAGGAATGATGGAGAAGAAATACAATTCTAGGGCTGGAATCCAGAAGCTTGAGGTGGAGTTCTGGAATTGAAAGTGGACGGACCAGAGATTCCTGAATACGTTCAGCAATCTCACGACTTGTCTAGGGTCGTCCCCTACTTAGTCAAACCGGAGTTCAAAAGGATTGAACGATTCATTTGGGGACTTGCACCCCAGATCAGGGGCATGGTTACTACCTCGAAGCCCTCAACCATTGCAGAGGCTATCAATATGGGTGATTGATTTATAACATGAGATGTTATGTGATTGATTTATTTATAACATGAGATGTTATGTGATGATATTGTTGTATACTTACGTACACTTTACTTACTATGACCTGACCCATACGATCATCATTTAGAAGATGCCTCCAAGACGGGATGTACGCATACCCACCAACGAGGGGGAACTTCAGGGAATCATTGCTGCAGTCATCGCACAATACGAGGCCCATCACTCCGAGCGCAACGGAGGTACCTCAGGAAATAACCCACCCAACGGCTGCACCTACAAGCAGTTCTTAGGCTGCCAACCCCTACATTTCGACGGCACTGGGGGTGTCGTAGCCTTCGTACGCTGGATTGAGAAGACAGACACTGTTTTGCGTGCGAGCGAATGCGCCCCAAGAGATCAGGTCACGTACATTTCCGGGCTGTTCCGAGATGGGGCTCTGTCATGGTGGAAACTTCAGGTTCAGACAATGGGCGAGGCTGCTGCGTATGCTCTATCATGGGACGAGCTAAAAGAGCTAATGCATAAAAAGTACTGTTCGAGAACAGAAAGCCAGAAGGTAGAAACTGAGTTCTGGAATTTGAAGATGGAAGGTCCAAAAATAGCTGAGTATGTGGAGAAGTTCCAAGTTCTATCGCGTATCGTTCCTTACATGGTAGATCCGGAGTTTAAGAGGATTGAGCGTTTCATTTGGGGATTGGCACCCCAAATCATGAGCATGGTAACGACATCAAAGCCTGCAACAATCACTGAGGCCATCAATCTAAGTGTAGCCCTGACGGAAGAGGCAATCAGGATGAACAAATTTTCAACCTCTGAGGAGGAGAAGGAGACTCATGTAGAGTTATCTGGGGACAACAAGAGGAAGTTGGCGAATTTCAAACAGGGTACCCAGTCGAGTAGCGACGACAAGGCCAAAAAGAGAAAAGAGTACACGGGTATCCTACCAAAGTGCGACAACTGTCGACGTCACCATAACGGGCGGTGTAGATATGGAAAATGTGGTAACTGTGGCAAGGTGGGACATGTCAAGGAAACGTGTCGGCAAGGTACTAAACATGGAAATAGAGGTCAAGATGGTAACGGAAATCGCGGAGGAAATAACGACGACAACACCTATCAAGGCAGGGATGGTGACGACCAAGGCTGTGGCCAAGCATGTTTTAATTGCGGTGATGTGGGGCATTTCAGGAAGTATTGCCCTAAGAACACTCAGGCACGTGGATGAAAGCTCCACAGCAGGGATAGAATCCAAGCGTGGATATCGGTACGTCTCATAATAGTCAATGTTATGCTCTATTTGACAGTATTGTCAAATTTTAGCTTCAGAAAATATAGTTCTCTAGTAGTAAGTAACCTAGATACCCAGTTCTCGATAGAACAAGCCTAACGGAAGCTTCGATGTGATAATTGGGATGGACTGGTTGTCGAACAACCCGGCGGAGATTGTCATCCGCGCCCGACGACGAACGGAGAAATGATTGTGATTCATGGAGCATAATACGCTCCTACGGATTATCAGGCAAAGAAGACACAAAAATTTTCGCACAAAGGATGTATTGCATTCTTGGCTCATGTCGTGGAAAAAGAAGCCGAAGAACCGAAACTCGAAGATATCCCTGTGATTGGAAGATACCCCGAAGTCTTCTTCGAAGACTTGCCGGAATCGTCTCCTCCACGATTAGTCGAATCCCGCGTCGATCTAATTCCAGGCCCTGCACCCGTGGTCGTTGCATCGTAGCGACTTACATTTTCGGAGATGCAAGGATTGACAGAGAAGTTTTAGAAATGGGTAGAGAAGGAAGATAACAGACCAAAATTCCCTTTTGGGGTAACCCCATTTCTACTCGTCAAAAAGAAGGATGATGATTTTCAAAAAAACACCAACTACCGGGAGCTGAACAAGCTGACGATCAAGAATAGATATCCTCTGCCAAGGATTGATGATCTATTCGACCAACTGCAAGGTTCAAGCTTTTATTCAAAGATCGACCTTCGACCTGGATACCATCAGTTAAGGATACAAGGGGAGAGTATCCCAAAGACAGCCTTCAGAACTCGTTATGGACACTACGAGTTCCTTGTTATGACGTATGGTTTGAAAAATGCACCTGCAGTCTTTATGGACTTGATGAATAGAGTTTGCAAGTCGCACTTGGACAAGTTCGTGATTGTGTTTATCGACGACATCTTGATCTATTCAAGAACAAAGGCCGAGCACGAACAGCATCTAAGAGCTATTTTGGAGCTGCTAAAGAAGGAACAGCTGTATGCCAAATTCTCCAAGTGCGAATTTTGGCTACATGAGGTCCAATTTCTTGGATATGTGGTAAATGGAGATGGAATCCATGTGGATCCAACCAAGATCTAAGCGATTAAGAATTGAGGAACGCCAAAGACGCCAACCGAGATTCGACAATTCTCGGATTTGGCTGGCTACTATCGAAGGTTCATTGGGGATTTTTCAAAAATCGCTCAACCTTTGACACTCCTCATGCAGAAAGATAAAAAGTTTGATTGGGGAATCAAACAGGAAGAAGCGTTCCAGATATTGAAGGATAAGCTCTGCAATGCGCCAATCTTAGCACTACCAGAAGGTACAAATGATTTTGTGGTATACTGCGACGCTTCGCGTCAAGGATTGGGTTGTGTGTTGATGCAACGCCAAAAGGTTATTGCTTACGCATCGCGTCAATTGAAAGCGCACGAAAAGAACTATACCACACATGATTTGGAACTTGGCGCAGTGGTTTTTGTATTAAAGATCTGGAGACACTACCTTTATGGTACAAAGTGTACAATTTTTACAGATCACAAGAGCCTACAGCACATAATCAACCAGAAGGAGTTGAATATGAGACAGAGACGATGGGTTGAGTTGCTGAACGATTACGACTGCGAGATAAAGTATCATCCAGGGAAGGCGAATGTAGTCGCCGATGCCCTAAGTCGAAAGGAGAGGATCAAGCCCATAAGGGTTAGGGCTTTGGAAATGCTTAATTGAACCGATCTTTCCTTGCGCATTCGTGCCGCGCAGAAAGAAGCTCTCAAGGAAGGAAACCTTGAAAAAGAATATCTCCGTGGGATGGAGAAGCTTCTGGTACCAAACGAGGAAGGAACGTTATGCTTCGAGAAAAGGATTTGGGTTCCTCTGTTTGGTGGTTTAAGGAAAGTTATTTTTGATGAAGCTCACAAATCACGGTACTCTATCCATCCTGGAGCGGATAAGATGTACCAGGATCTCAAAGATTATTATTGGTGGCCTAGGATGAAAGGCGATGTTGCTGTTTATGTGAGCAAATGTTTAACATGCGCTAAGGTTAAAGCGGAATACCAGAAGCCTTCAGGACTTCTGCAACAACCAGATATTCCCAAGTGGAAATGGGAACAAATCTCCATGGATTTTATTACAAAGCTGCCAAGAACGCCGAGAGGCCATGACACTATTTGGGTAATAGTGGATCGATTAACAAAGTCAGCACACTTCTTACCTATCAGAGAGAAGGATAACACTAGCAAATTGGCTGAAATTTACATGAGAGAGATCGTCGCACGTCATGGAGTGCCTCTCTCAATCATTTCTGATAGAGACGGAAGCTTTGTGTCAAGGATATGGCAATCCTTCCAAGAAGCCTTTGGCTCACAATTGAATCTGAGCACTGCGTTTCATCCGCAAACTGACGGTCAGAGCGAGCGAACGATACAGACTTTGGAAGACATGCTGAGAGCGTGTGTTATGGATTTGGGCGGTAGCTGGGACAAACATTTGCCTTTGGTCGAATTTTCACACAACAACAGCTACCACACCAGTATTGGTTTCGCGCCATTTGAAGCCCTTTTACGGACGCAAGTGCCGATCACCCCTATGTTGGGCTGACGCAGGAGATAGACAGCTTGCTGGTCCCGAAATCGTCCAAGAGACGACAGACAAGATTGCGCAGATTTTAAAACACATCGAAGCAGCTCGCCACAGACAGAAAGCCTATGCGGATCCAAACCGGAAGCATGTGGAATTCCAGGTTGGAGAAATGGTGTTATTGAAAGTTTCACCCTGGAAGGGTGTGGCACGCTTCGGAAAGCGTGGGAAGTTAAATCCGCGCTACATTGGTCCCTTCAGAATTCTGGAAAGAATAGGACTAGTAGCATACAAGTTGGACCTACCTGCTGAACTGAATGGTGTTCACGATACATTTCATGTATCCAATCTAAAGAAAAGTCCAACTCAAGTCACCATTGCCATTCCCACCGACGAGATTCATGTTGACGACACGCTCCACTTCGTTGAAAAACCTGTTGAGGTCACGGATTGGAAAGTTAACAAGACCCGCCGGAGCAGTGTCAAGCTCGTCAAAGTTCGTTGGAATGCCAGGCATGGTCCTGAATTCACCTGGGAGCGTGAGGACCGGATGAAAGAGAAATACCCCCACTTATTTCCTAAGAACCCTGCATCTACAAGCAGAACTTAAATTTCGGGACGAAATTTCTTTAACGGGGGGAGAATGTGACAACCCTCACCAAACCAGGTATCCGTACGAATTAATATTTAATTACTGCTTAATTACTGTGCTTGTTTACAACTGTGATTAAACTGCTTACTGATTTCTGATATATATTCATAATCATGCATCACATTTTATACTGTCACTCTATTTTTTTTTTACACAAACGTCAGTGACAACCTTGATGCACAAAAAGCACAGTGAGCACACTATACGGGATACCCATTAAACATGCTGATATAACCAGCATCAGACAGACACTGTCTCTAAGGCCAGTATGAGCCGGGAATAGTTTACTACACTAGTAGGGAGTGTAGGGAGGTGAGGATTGTAGAACTGCGTCACTAGGTGATAATTATAGTGACCGGATGTGCCTAAAACGTACTTTGAGTACAAAAATTCTGTACTTTAAATAAAATTAAGCATTAAGCTAACTAGTAAAGTGCCAAAAACATGAGAAAATATTACTAGACACTTTCCAAAGTGTCGGGAATAAATTGTGTCACTAAAAGAAATAATCACGACACTTTATATATTTATTTAGCACATTAACGGATTGATATCCAACCGAACTACCGGACTTTACCCGGAACCTAAAAATATTGTCATTGACATTGTTTTCTTTTTCTGAGCCAGTTAGGGTCCCCGAGTACCCTAACACCCGTTATAAATTACAACCCACTTAATACACTAATTAAACACCTAACTAAATTTAACTAGTTACTTAACTTAATAGTTAAATCCCAACTAAATAGCTTCCCCCCAACCGAACGGTTTCACCATTGGGTGACACATTTTGTCCTTGGTTGATTTAATTAATCTAAATGTCTAATATATAGGCTACATGATATTTAGTGGACAAAGGGATTGTATGGTGCATGAATTTACTTATAAGACTAAAGCATTTCACTTTTATCAACATATAACAAAATCTTATTTCTTTCCTTCTAACTAGGGCTGTAAATGAACCGAACGAACACGAACAGGCCTTGTTCGTGTTCGTTCATTAAGGAAATAAATGTGTTCACGAACGGTTCATGAACACTTACCGAACGAGATTTTATGTTCGTGTTCGTTCATTAAGGAAATGAGCGTGTTCACGAACGGTTCACGAACACAAGCGAACAAAAATAAATTTGGCGAACGCGATGAAGGATAAAGGTGGATGGCCAGGGAGTAGCACTAGAACTTGAATGGTAGATCATATTCGTCGATATAAATAATGAGAAAAGAAAGGGAAATGGTGCATAAACAAGGTGAAAAAGGGTTTCCTAGTTTAATTGTTAGGGTAATGATATAAATAAAAGTTTAATAGTATAAAAAGTATAGATAAAATATATGAAAGTATAAAAATATTTAATTAAAACACGAACATACGAACATAAACGAACGCAAATGAACGAATGTTCACGAACACCTTACCGAACGTTCACGAACACAATTGAACGAACGAGACCTTTGTTCATGTTCGTTCATTTAACTAATCGAACGGAATTTCTTGTTCATGTTCATTCGTTTATTAAACGAACGAACATAAACGAACTTCCCGCCGAACGGTTCACGAACTGTTCGCTGAACGTTCGGTTCGTTTACACCCCTACTTCTAACCACTACTCTCGGCCGAACACCTTAGCCCACCAACCATTACCTTCCAAATTTGATATTGCTACTCTACCAATATACAAGTGTGTTAGAGCTCATACGAGGAGACCCGGTGCTTACGGAATCGCAAGGACCTCACCACAACGCTATTAACCGCCTATTTTTTTTTTCGTCTAGTTTCTTCCCTAGCCTTGAGCTAGCAGTAAGTGACTCTAAACGCCTTCTTGATCTATTCTAAAGTGGTTAATAAGAATTTTGACGGTTGAATTTATGAGCATGTTAGAACAAAATTTAAAGTCTACTAAAATAATATAATCAAGTGGGTAATAGATGAATATTGGTGTAAAAATTATATAACTTGTCTTGTTATGATTATTTAGTGTTGTTTTATGCTAGTGTTAGTTCGGATCGTCATCTAACCCAACTAAGTCATGTTCATGGAACATGACCTAGTGTATGTTATAGTGTGAAAAGTGGTTAGATGAAGACCACTACTACTTATAACCATGAACTTGTGTAAAAAACAATTTTTCTTACAAAATGGAGTTCTAAACTAGTAGATCTACGGATCTACAAGTGGTATTTTCGAAGGACCAAGAGTAAAATGAAATCATAATTTTGAAGCCGGATCCTTCCTAAACAAAAGTGATTTTTGTGAACACACAAGTGTGTAGACACTTGTGTAACAAAAAGTTTTAACAAAAAAATTATTTTTTTTATAAATTTTGGACAAGAAGTTGTAGAAAGGTATCTTCTTTAAAAACAAGGTTCTCAAAGAAACCGAGTCTATTTATAAAAGATCTACTAAAATATGGGGAAGGTTACTACATATCTTACACAAACCACAAGTTCATGTGTTATGCGATTTACATCTATTTTGACTAGTTTGATGGTTTGAATAATGCTTATTGATGATTGAGAAAATTGTTGGTTTGATTTATAAAAGAAAATGATACGCTTGAAAGCGTGGCCACCTCCAGTTACAGAGGAAACTCTGGCGAAATTTTTCTAAAAACCTAACACTTAGAATTATTTTCACTATAAGTGTTAGAGATACTTGTCGACTTGTTTTCAAACTACGAATTTCGCCACGACTTTGTTTACAAAATATCGGAGGTGGGATTTCACAAAATAAAACGTGATACATATATATATTTAGTATATATTTTTCACAACATCACTTGTATAAGTGTTTATGATTATTTTGTGAACTACGTAAATATTATTTTTAGGGTAAAAATAATATTACTAAGTATTACTTGGGGAAAATCACATGTATTAAAATATAATATTTTTGAGAAGAATATTTATATTTTAGAGTTAGAAATAAAATATATTTTTAAGTGAGACTTAATAATATATTTCAAAAGTATACGAACACGCATGTATTAAATCCCCCATCCTTGGGAAGGAAAAATGACTACCAAGTATATACAGAATGTAAACACGAAATAGTTGCCTAACTATTTCCCAAAACTTAAACCTTAAAGCTAAGGCACGGCCGTCCGTCTAATAGAATTAGTACGTGTAGGTCGTCACACAGCTGATTGATTTGGAGGCATACTTGGTAGAGACGCACCACTGTGAGTTCATGTCCCCCTTTTCTCTTAACTGTTTTCAGTTTTCTAAACTGCGGGGGTGAAATACATGTTACTATGATTACGAATGTTTCTTACATGGTATGGTCAGCTAAGGAAGGAACTGTTAGGTTATGTGATTAGGTAGGTGAAACCTTAAGAACATTAGTCCTCGTAGTACGATCGAGGGATACGAGTGATAGGCCTATTTGAGCATAACAAACACCACCCATGCGCCCGCAGGTTGGACCATGTGGTGACCTTGTCTTAACACCACCCATGCGCCCGCAGGTTGGACCATGTGGTGACCCCGTCTTAACACCACCCATGCGCCCGCAGGTTGGACCATGTGGTGACCTTGTCGTAACACCACCCATGCGCCCGCAGGTTGGACCATGTGGTGACCTTGTCCTATCCCCTCCCATGCGCCCACAGGTTGGACCATGTGGATACACAATAACTGATATGTTTCCTTATTTGCTTTCATACCAGAGTTTACAAAACATTCATACTTGCAATGATTACAAAGGTTTATTCGCGCGCACATACTAAACACATGAACTCACTCAACATTATTGTTGATTTTTCAACTTACATGTATTTCAGGGAATTAAAGGATCTGGCGCGGTATGACACGTTTTCCCGCTGCACTAGTTACAAGGTCATCCGGGTTTGGGGAATGTGACTCTTTCCTGGACAAGTCACAATCCTTAAACTGTGTTTATGTCATGTTGATGTTTATGATTGTTAAGACAATGTTGTTGTATTTGGTTTTCAAAACTTAATTAAATGGATGATCTTGCATGGTTTTGTTTCATATAGCTTTGTTATGGTTAAGCTATGGTATTAAGAAGTCACACCAAATTAACCACGCTTCCGCAAAGCCAGGGTGTGACAGACGTAGTTGTTGGAATGCCGTCTCAGGGAGGGTATCATTAATATTTTCCAAGGGTTATGATACTAACCAATGTACGTTTGTATAAATTATAGATTTTATCCAGGAAACCCTTACGCGAACTCTAAGATAGCAATGTGAGTTTATCCAATTTTTGTTAACCTTTTTGTAATATTTGACAAAACCTTAATGTTTTACAATGTGATTAAGCGGTGATTGAGTCTTTGTAGTTCTTCAATTACTGCCGGTATGTTGGGGTTTTGTATACAAAATTTACTACACTGTGAGTAGTAAGTCGGGATGACAATACGTTACCATTGGACAATGAGTTAGCCAATATGTAATACCCACAAGTCAGGTTTGACAGTACTAAAAGGAGTAATTGTGTAGAAATAAACAATGTGATCGCTCTCAATACTGTTTTAATTGATTAAATGTTTCTTGATTAAACTGGGATTCACTCACCAGTATTTCCCACTAACAAATGTTTTTAAAACGCGTTTCAGGTAACACAATGTGACAGCCAATTAGTAAAAAGCCAGCTGGAGAGCACTGAAGGCTTGGGAAAAATGTGGCTATAAAAGTTACCTAAAAGACGATGTTTTAAATTCAATAAAATAGGGTTTATCACTATAAACGTATTGTAATAAGAAACTTGGGTTTTGCCCCTGTGATTACCAATATTAAATATGGTGGTTTTACTCTGATAAACATTTCCTAACTACGGTCCTGATGTAATTTCCGATGCCAAATTAACAAGCTGATACCACCAAAATTATGAGTTCGTGTTCGCCCGTTCCCGGGACACATAAGGGATCGGGGGTTGCGACACAAGACGCGGGGGGGGAGATACTCGTCGCTTACCATTACTCTGTTTACTCCTCTTGTACCCAATGCAACCACTGCACCTGAAGCTACTGCACAAATTCCATCTCCACAATCAGAACCCATTATACCTCATAACGAAGGCACATCAAACGCTCAAAACCAAGACAACGCTGAACCCGATAATCAACTCAGGATGTCATCTAGGCAAAGACGGCCTACTAATTGGGATAATTATGTTACCTACCTGACTGAAATGGATGCTGGAAAGCTCAATGATCCTATCTCTTATAATGAAGCCATTAGCAGTGATCAGTCTTCTGAATGGAACAAATCAATGATTGATGAGCTTGAATCCATGAAGAAAAATGATGTTTGGGATTTGGTAGAATTACCCAACGGGGTCAAACCCGTAGGATGTAAATGGGTGTTCAAAACAAAATTGGATCCGAATGGGAACGTTGAACGCTATAAAGCAAGATTGGTTGCAAAGGGCTACACTCAGAAAGAGGAAATTGATTATCAAGAGACGTTTTCACCTGTCTCTCGTAAAGATTCATTAAGGATCGTTATGGCCCTAGTAGCTCATTTTGATTTAGAGCTACATCAGATGGACGTCAAAACTGCTTTCCTTAACGGAGACTTAGACGAAGATGTTTACATGAAACAACC
The DNA here is from genome assembly GCA_030545235.1 of Helianthus tuberosus. Lineage (NCBI taxonomy): Eukaryota > Viridiplantae > Streptophyta > Magnoliopsida > Asterales > Asteraceae > Helianthus > Helianthus tuberosus. Next base: position 8,666 of record JARYGA010052006.1, on the reverse strand, counting down.
TGAAGGTTTTAAACCTGAAGGTCAGGAGCATCTAGTCTGTAAGTTGAAGAAATCCATTCATGGGTTAAAACAAGCATCACGTCAATGGTACCTTAAGTTTGATGAAGTCATGAAGAGACAAGGTTTTATAAAGAATAAAGTGGATCATTGCACCTACCTCAAGATGAGTGGGAGTAACTTTACTATACTTGTCCTTTATGTAGATGATATTCTATTGGCAAGTAATAGTTTAGATATGTTGCATGAGTCGAAGCGGTTACTATCGCATAACTTCGACATGAAGGATCTTGGAGATGCTTCTTACGTCATTGGCATCGAAATTCACTGAGATAGACATAAAGGGATCTTAGGATTGTCCCAGAAGACTTACATAGATCGTGTCCTTACACGTTACAACATGCAACAGTGCAAACCCTCAGTCGCTCCAGTAGTTATGGGAGATGTTTTCGGTTCATTCTAGTGTCCGACAACAGAGGTTGAAAAGGAGAAAATGAGCCAGATACCTTACGCGTCAGTAGTTGGGAGCCTGATGTATGCTCAAGTCTGTACTCGCCCAGATATCGCTTATATTGCTGGAATGCTAGGCCGTTATCAGACTAATCCTGGTCTAGATCACTGGAAAGCAGCTAAGAAGGTCCTTAGATATCTGCAAGGGATGAAAGACTATAAACTGACTTATAGAAGAAGTGATCACTTAGAAGTGGTAGGTTATTCTGATTCTGACTTTGCCAAATGCAAAGATGACAAGAAATCCACTTCGGGCTATATCTTTATGTTAGCAGGCGGACCTATCTCATGGAAGAGTCATAAACAACAATTAACTACAACTTCCACAATGATGGCAGAATACATTGTTGTTTACAACGCAACCTGTCATGGAATGTTGCTTAGAAATCTGATCACTGGACTCAAAATCGTTAATTCCATTTCTAGACCATTGAAGCTTTATTGTGATAACTAGTTGCCGTTAGTTTCTCGAACAGTAACAGTTCGACTGGAGCTGGTTTATATCTCGATACAAAATATTTGTTCGTACGTGAACTGTAAGACCCTAATTCGTAATTGACTAAAGTCGCAGCGGAAATTCGTACCATAAAAATTTCTTTCGTTACAAACACCTTGACGCGCTAAAAAAACATCTCTAAGGTTAATCCTTTTAAAGTAAATACGATTATTACACTTATTTACAATAAGAAATCCTAACCTAGCATCACTCAAATACGTACTCGACACTCCCGTACAATCTATCTTGTGACTCGATCCTTGATCACTCCTCTATTATTAGGATAATCTGGCTCGAACAACCTGCACTCACCAAACACATACAAGACATTAAAATGTTATCAATATAAACAATACTTAGCCTTGGACTAATCCCGTTCCGTTGTTCCTTTACATTAAACATTCCTTCTGAGAACCTCACCCCTGGTGAGTCTTCGATACTGTACCTGCATTACACCTAAGGCTCCAGGTACACAAATAACAACGTAAAACTTAATCATACAAAATGACTTACATACATACCTAAACTTCATACCTATTATCTCCATACATACATTTGTACCCACATGCATACATACCTACTTGCATACATACTCACACACATACATGCCAACCTACATGCATACCTACATATAAATACATACACCTCGTTATACACGTATCTACATATACACATGCCTACATTATTCGTACACTCATGACATTATATATATATATATATACATACATACATTCCTACTTGCAACATGGCAAACTCATACATGTCTACTCGCATACATACCGTCATATATCCCCGCACTTGCGTGCATACTTATAAACGTACATACATACCTATCTACACATGTTCATACACTTAAGTTTATAAAAACGTAAGTTAAATTAGTCCCACGTAGCTTAAAACGCGTTTAAACGAGCTTCCGGGAACATACACGCGAAAAAAGCAATTTTCGGAGAACCATGACCCGTCGCGTCGCGCGACCCCCCGTCGCGTGGCGCGACGCCCTCTTTTTCACAGAACAGATGCAGCAACTTGCTGCATATCCCCAGCACGTTCGGACTTTACGGAAACGAGCATAACTCTCTCGTTTTTAATCCGTTTTACCCGATTTTTTTCCCACGCATCCGTAATTTAATTCTCCATCTAATGGAGTTAAAATCCAATATTTGGACTACCGAAATTTATAACTTTTAAGCCTTCGGCTTGTTACCTTTTTCCCATATTTTGACCCGTTCATGCATTTACCCACATAACATGTTTATTTGACCTTAACTTCATATGAATTGATAATGTCAAGGTCATTGGTCATAAAAGACTCATTCCCGGATACCTTACATCTTATTCCACCCGTTTGCGCTCAAAAGCTTATTTTGACCCGTTAAGGGTAATTTCGCATTAAAACGTTTCTGACTTACAAAACCATACTCCTCACTTTCATACTTGTCCAAAACATTGCACTAATCGAGTAACTTGTTTCTAAACTACTTTAAAAGGTCGTTTGTCCGATATACCCATAAAGGGCGTTTTAGTCAACTTAATCTCATCACTTACGACGAAGGACTTCAACACATAATTAACCTCAAACATCAGGTTTAATTAATTAAAACACTATATTTCTTAAACAACTAAGAAGTGATTACGGAAATCACTTACCTTATGCGTCCGTGCTCGTGTCCGATCCCTTGCCTCCTCTTGACCCGTTATCCCTTCACGCTTGAGTCCGTCTTGACATGATTCCTATACTTTCATGCCACCCATCACATTCTCGTTAGTATACACAATTGTACACGTTAACGATCATATCAACCACATATTTCACATTTGACTTTCTTTAGTCACAACTAACAAGCATAAAACATATAATCAAATTCATATCCTTTCCAATTCATGTAATTCATCATATAATCACAGATAACGCATATTAACATAACATGTACCATACGACTTCCTATAATCCTACTTTTACGACAACGAGTCAAATCATGTTACTTATACTTAGTTGACTTTTGAGAGTCAACTATTAACCATATTTAACTATCGACTTATCCTCATATACCCGTAACATCATAATCAACTATACGGACGATACTATATACATTTTATCATCCGCTTGGTGTGCGTACCACCTTCTAAGCATAACGTACAACTAATTTATGCATAAATCTTCTAAGTTCATATATAATTTATCAATTCCTACTACTAATCAACATATAACATTCACACATAAACATCAAACATATCACTACCACATTTCTCTCAATTCACTCACAAGAATTCATCATTTTTCACCAACAATCAACAAGAATTGAACATGGATGATCATTCAAGTCATCATCCTTACCAAAACAAGTGGGTTTCACCTCTAAACATCAAATTAACACAAACTATACATAATCTATGTTCTATATGATGATTCTAACACTTATACATGATAAATTTCACATTAACTTACGGATTAGAACATAACCCACTTCACACATGATCACAAATCTTTGATTTAAGACATACCTTACGATCCCCGTGTGAAGGTGATCACTAATTCATGCTCGGTTGTGAATTTGGGTCTTGATTCGTTCTTCAATTTGAAGTTTTTTTATGAACTAGGGTTTGGGGCTCTTGAGAGCCCCTGATCGTTCCATCCAGAACACACACGAAAGTGTGTGTGTGTGTGGTCCTTTTTCTTTAATAACTCAACTTTTATTTATCCCACTTTAATCCCCCGTGTTTGCTAAATATACATGATTGGCACTACCCATTCCTTTTTACTAGTTTTTACTATAAACTTTAACTAGGTAAAATAGCCCAGATATTTATTTCATAATATAACGCATAAGGACATATTTCGAATATATAACGTCTGGATTTTGGGGCGTTACATGAACGAGTTGAGGAAAATAATCTTTGTATTGAGTATATTAGTACTAAAGATATGCTTGCGGATCCGATGACTAAAGGTCTCCCACCTAAAGTTTTCGAAGAACATGTATCGAATATAGGACTTACTAAAGACCTTATTTAATGGCATATTGTACTAGCTTATGTTTTAATTAATAAAAATTTCCTCAGTTTGATTTTGTATGTCTCTAACATATGTTCCGCCGGTGTAATGACATATAGACAAACATAAATACAAATCAGATGCTAAAGGGCTTATGCGTATTTTGATCATAACTATTAGGTTTTAAATTCAGGCTATAGTATGACTAATGGGGGTCCTGAGTCGAATGATGATTCAACGGCTGTATTTCTCTGCTATAGTTCTTGGTTTAAGGCTAAAATGAGTGTTAACTACTGGCCAGACTCATCTAATACTCATGATAAATGATTACTCGGCTAAGTGGGAGAATGTGAGATTAAATATATTAATATTATAATATTTAATCTTGTAGCCATTATAATCATTTATATTATATAGATCAAAATATATTAATAACCTATTAATAATTAGTTGGTAATTGTTGATGGACCATATTACCCTTATTAACTAATTAGGTTTTCTCTTGGGTGTATATATAAGGAGATTATTAGAGAGTTTAAGGGTTAGACGATTAGACAATTACACAACCCTCATAACATCAATTTCGGCTCTCTCTCCATAACCGAAATCATCCCTTGTTTCGGTTCATCACCATCATAACATTACACCCTAAGGAGGAACCAGATCATCCTGACAAGTATGTCAAACTCAATGGCTGCATCTCTGACTGGATTCTCTGCTGTTCTGTCTGCTGTAACATGTATGTTATTCATGTTTTCCATAATGTTTAAACAGAACTGACCAACATTAAACCATATTTTTAAATAAAAAAAATTATAATTGGTTAAAAGAGATTGGGGTCCACCATTAACACCCTCTCTCTCCTCTCTCTCTTCTCTTCCCGCATCGGTGAGTAGTCACCGTATTGGTCCTTCACCGTTCACCGAAGATTGGGAGGCGGTCCCTTGCCGTGCGGTAAAGAATGTTCACCAAAGGTGTCATCGAAGGTGCCCCTTCCACCCTTATCTTTACCGTGTAATCCCAATTTCCCCAGCACTCAATCATAACATGAAGGTGACATTAGAAATAAACTGGAGAAGCGATAACTGAGACAAGATTAGATACTCCATTGCCATACGGATATGACATTTGTAGTTGTATTACTTCACATCTACCTAAGGCTGTTGCAATGCTGATATGAATGTTAGGGTGGTCGGGGCGATAGTGTGATAGCCACTCGTGATGAGTGATAGCACCTCACCTCGAGGGTGCTGTCATGTGTGGATTAGGGGGAACTCATGATACTCATCCCGTGTGGAATGGGGGATGTGTGTGTGTGTTTGACTTTGGTGTTGAGGTGTGCAACACAGATTCAAAGAAATTTGACCAAATAAAAGAGCACAGAAACAATCAGTCCTAACTTATTTATTCTCAACTACAAAACTCATATCAACAAGTTTACCAAATAATAAGCACTCTCAAGTCAACACCTACATTAATTCTTATCATATCAGACGCTACAACTCATTATTTGTAACTACCACATATACATGCCAACTCGGGATTCAAACGAACAGTTTAGTTTAGTTACTAAATTGGAGGTTAAACTAATGGAAAGGAAAGAAATGTGGGTGTTAGGTGACTTTGACTCCACTTGGTCGTTTTCCTTCCATTGCATCTTTCTTATTACGACAATCCGCACACAGAAAAGGACCTTGCCAAGGCTTTGAGCTTGTTGAAAAGATGGAACCAGCATGAACCGATATGCCTTCACTCGCTGCGATGTCAACTTGACAGATACCACAAATGAAAAGACCCGATGTTGATGAACCGCCCGTCTCATCATTCCCCAGTCTACATTATATCCCAATAAAATGTTTATCACCATACTAATATAGTAAGTAATATGCCACCTCAAACATGAAGTACAGAGGTCTTTAAATAATTCAATTAAGATCATCATTTGTGATAAAACAGACTGTATGCTGTCTTTTGTTGTTTGAGGGGTGCTAAACTGGTCGTGTTCGCAGGTTGGTGGGTTCAACCTGACCTGAACCCGAAATTTTAGACAAACGCGAACATGACCCGTTCAACCCAATTTTTTTTACTTTCTAATTTGTTTCTGCAAACTTGTATGTTAAAATTAAAATTTACTACAAAAACACACAAATGTATATAATACAATTACATTTAAATTGCAAAAACTTATGCCAATTTCTCTTTTTAAGTTATAATCATGGCATGCCAATTTCTCTTTTTACATTATAATTATGGCATAAAATACGCACCCAATTTAATTTATGACATAAAACATATTTTTAAAAAATATAATACAATATAAATAGGTTAAACGGGTCAACCCACCAACCGACCTGGTTGACCCGAACCCGACCCGTTTAGATAAACAGGTTCGCGGGTTCAACCTAAAACTGACCCGAACTTGTTTAGACTAAACCCAAACCCGCGAATTCCATGTTAAGTTCGTGTCATATATCTAACTGTTAGATATATGAACATTTGTCATTATTTTATATGCATAAATAAAAAGACCCTTAGGTAATAATGGTTAATTGGGTAATTGTAGACCAAAACCAAAGTTGATAATTTTGGGACATCTTTAAAACGTCAACGATACTGAAAACATACCAATAAAGACTTTAAATAATTCAATTAAGATGATCATTGACATCTTTCATTGTGTTGATAAAACAAAAATAATAAAGCTCATGTGACAAGACAGACTGACCTTTCGGCAAGCATGGCTGAACCTTCTTCGAAAAGTTCTTCAACAATGCCTACAGCAGACAGTTTCTTTGACATTTTACTAGTAGAACCAAGAGACTTTGCTCTGAGAAAGAAAGCTTTGAGCTTGCTTTGCTTTTTACGCGGTGGGGATGGTGGCGGCATTGCGTTGTCCGGAGGAATTATGTCAACAACTATGCAGGTTGTATCATCCCTCAATCCCCTTGTTCTTAATGCTTCCTGAAAAACAACCATACCAGCACCAGTCAGAAACTAATATCATATGGTGTAGTTTAACTTTTTGGGTCAACAGACTAAAGTTTTAATTCATAATTGGTTTAAATCATTAAATGTTTAAGCAAAATGGATGATAACCCATTTGTATTGTACCAAATACAAGTACTAATTTGGGGTTGTGTTTAAAAATGAAATCCAAAACAAAGGTAAAAAGTGTAAATTACAAATTATTAGGTTTGACCTCCAAAGTCAATATGTATAAAACAAGCCTAGAGGCTCGAGAGATACTCGTTATCCGCTCGGTTAAAAGCTAGAACGAGCCGAGCTTTAACAAGCCCGAGCTCGAGTCTGTAATAGAGCTAGTTTAGTTATCGAGCCCGAGCTCGAGCCTGAGATACAAAGCTCGTTTAGGCTAGCGAGCCTAAACGAACCCAAACAAAATTTTATTTATATATAATATAATAATAACGATGATAACATTGGTGAGCCGAGCTTTGGCTCGTTTAAGCGATATTGACGCAAGCTAGAGCCGAGCTTTTAGCTTGTTTGAGGTTGTTCTCAAAATAGCTCGAGCCGAGCTCAAATAAGTAGGCTCGAACCGAGCCGAGCTCGAGCCTAGTCGGGCTCGGCCCGGCTCGTTTACACCCCTATGTAAAATACTTAAGATGAAAATGCCTTTTTCGTCCCTGAGGTTTGGCCTCTTTTGCGACTTTCATCCAAAGGTTTGTTTTTCCGCATCTGTCCAAAAGGTTTGAAATCTTGCTATATTCATCCAGCTCGTTAACTCCATCCGTTTTTCTCCATTAATTCAGGGGCATTTTCGTCATTCTAGCTATTTGTTTTGTTTATTTACATCAAAATGGCAAGACTAAATGACGGAAATACCCCTGATTGTCGTTAAAAAATGAACGGAGTTAACGAGTCGGATGAAAATGGCAAGATTTCAAACCTTTTGGATCCAGATGCGAAAAAACAAACCTTTGGACGAAAGTTGCAAAAGTGGCCAAACCTTAGGGACGAAAATGACAAGTTACTCAATACTAAATAAAGAAACTACCTTCACAACTTGCCTAGCAGCGAGTTCAGCAGGCAAACCCCGACAAGACTTTGCAGCCATCTCCGATGGCATGGCATCCCAAATGCCATCGGAAGCTATTATAAGCCTTCCGCCAGCATTCGATAACTTTTGCACCAAAACATGATTTCCATGGTGTTAGAAAAATAAAAGAAAAAATCCCAAATGCCATCGGAAGCTATTATAAGCCTTCCGCCAGCATTCGATAACTTTTGCACCAAAACATGATTTCCATGGTGTTAGAAAAATAAAAGAAAAAAAAACAAACTGTGGGTCCCTTTAGAAACATAATGAGAGCCACAAAAACTGAGATTAAACGCAAATTGTCTACAGAGACACTAACCACTAACGGTTTGTTACTGTAACTTAATTGGTTACCTTGACTTGCTTTACATATGGTATGGGAACTATAAATTCTCCGACATCCATGTCCCCGATCGATCTAGAAAGACATAAACCTCCTGGCCAACAACGCAGGGGACCGATCTGTCGAAACATATATAGAATTACGTTCAAATTCAGGGAAAAAATTATCTTCTTTAATTAAGTAAAACCTCGTACCTCAGCACCGCCCAAGATACTGAGCCGCCCGACTTCCCCGCCACTAGCCTTTACGCGTTCTCTTCTGAAATAAC